>JABTXL010008991.1:10204415-10240127 GCA_025134845.1 Neodon shergylaensis | reverse complement strand
CTCAGAGATGTGATGTAGGAGGCGCAGTGTGCTTGTCATCTGAAGAACAGCTGTAGAAGGGATGGCTTGGCCTTGATTTAGAAAAACCAATCGGCGCACGCCAAGAGATGCGGTGGAAGCTGCTGACAGCAGAGACTGTATGGCCCTCTACCCCTACCCACTATGATTCCTTGAGGCTGAAACGGCTTCTAGTGGTTCCTATTGTATAGATTCACACTGTGTGAGGAAGGAGAGGGTAGAGGTGCTGTCCGGGGACCTCTGTTGAACCCAGCATGGCCACTTTCTCCCCACCAGCTGGCCGAGTCGTCTCTCCCTTTTTCTCATCTCTGTTTTGGCAGGTACTGGATAGCACCTACCATTCCTGCCCAAGCAGTTTGTGCTGCGGCCTCAACACACCCTCAGTTTGCATTCTGAACAAGAAAGAAAAGTCAGGGAGAACAATTTTACAACTAAGAAGCACCTTCAAAGTGTAACCCCAATAATAACTGTGTTTAAATGAGTTCTCTGAATGCCTGGTACAGCACTGAGACTGGAGGAAAGCCACCAGGGTGACTATGGTACCTGTTTCGTGCTGAGGAATACAGGCCCTATCATGTGACATCTTGTCTGAGAGAGCTGCACAGATCAGGTCTGGGAACATTTGAGATGACTCTCACCAATAGAGACCCCCCCCCCAGATGAAGGTCTCTTGGATACTAGATTCTTTTCTCTCTAGATTTTAGCTGATTGCAGAGGTGGCTGGCCCTTAGTTTAAAGGTTCCTACTGAAGAAAACCCAAGCCTGCAATCTCCCCTGGGTCTCATGGTTCCAGACCCAGAGTCCTGGCCTCACACACATACACCCGTAGACACGCAGGATCAGTCCTGACACTTTTTAACAGAAGGCAAACACGTTCGCCTGCACTCATTTGTAAGCCGCCTGACCCGTGTGCTCCCAGGCCTGCTCATTCTGCCTCCAGACTTCCCTTGTTGTTATAAGCTTATCACAGAAGTAAATCAAAATGTTCTCAAGAGGAGAAGAAAAGATAAAAGCAAAAAATGCAGCATCCTCGAGAGAGGGATATTTTTTATAGTTCCACAACTCTGGTGATTCTGTCTTTAAAAAAAAAAATCCATTATTTAATTTTAGTACCACGAGGTGCTGGGGATGAATAATGGCTCCTCTCCTACCTTCCAGTATTTCTAAAATATTAATACTGGTTGGATTCCTCTCCTAAGGGGAAGTAGGAGCTGAATCCTTTCTGGGTCTCAGAACCTGTTCTCAAACAGCAGGCAGTATTCTCGGTTTCAAGCAGCTATGCACTCTGGGCTCTGCCAGTGATGTCTGCTCAAGAGGATGAGAGTCACCCGTGGGGTGGCAGGATGAAATAAGCTCCCTTTCTGAGTATTGATGCTGTCAACACCATTCTTCTAAACTACCCATCCACGATGCACTTTCGGTCCGCACTAAATTTGGAATGTGAATCATGAAGGCTGACAATGAGGAGGCCTGACCTTCACAGGCCTCTCAGGTCAAATGTCTGCTTAGGATGACCACGGTGCAGTGTACCGTTAGCCTCAGACTGCCCACACAGAACTTGAAGCATAGCTTTTGTGTGTGCGCGCGTGTGTGCATTAGTGTGTGTGTGTGTGTGTGTGTACACCTGTGAAAATGTATCTTGACATTCGAGGTAGAGGAGAGGAACAAAACTTTCAAACTAAACAAGAAAAACAGGATTTCAAATTATGGCAGTTGGCAATAGACTTCTAAAACAAAGTCAGCGTTTCTCTTTGTCCTCTTTAAAAAAACTCACCCCTGGGCGCTAAGGATGACCCGGCAAAAGAGTCACAGTCAAAGGCAGACACCCACGTTCTACTTCACAGCGTCACTAGTTCTGGCTTTGCTCAGACAGGGTCTCACTGTGCAACACTGGCTGGCCTGGAACTCACTCTGTAGACCCAGCTGGCCTTGAATTCATAGAGACCCACCTGCCTCTGCCTTCCAAGCACTGCATGCTGGGATTGAAGGTGTGTGCCACCACACCTGGCAAAGTTCTAGCTATCTGGTGATGCATTTCCAGACTTTTGCATTCATCTGGTTGCGTGAAAACAATTTCAGTCGTTTCATTTCCAATTGCAAAATAATCATAGATTCACATGCAATGGTAAAAAAGCTCATCTACCCAGCCTTCCCTAAGAGGGAGACCTTGTTAAACAGTGGGAACTGGACACCACAGTCGAAATGCCAACCTGGTTGGCTCACTGGTCTCCTTCACAGTTCTCGAGAGTGTCATTTGTGTCTGTGACTCTCTGAACATGATGGTATCAGTCACGGCTTTATAGCAGGTGTATGCTGGTGTATACATCAACACAGTCAAGCTACAGATAATTCTTATATCACAATCAGGGAGTGTGTGTGTGTGTGTGTGAGGGGCAGACTGGTCACATATATTCCACATATACCGAGGGGAGAGGACAATCTCAGACATTGGTCCTCACGTTCTAGGATGTCTTGTTTAGCACTGTGTATGACAGGCTCATGAATTCACAAGGTCTTCCCCTTCCAGGATCTCTTGTTGTTTAGCACTGTGCATAACAGGTTCATGGACTCACAAGCTCCCCAGAACTCTGGTCACCACTTGTCACCTTGCTGCAGTGGCCCTGGGATTACAGATGCACCGAACTCTCCTGGGCTTAATGTGGATTCTGGGGATGTGAACCCCATTTCTCATGCTTGCCCAGTAAATACTGATCCACAGAGATGTCTCCCCAGCCTACCTTCAGGATTTCTTATGCTACCTCTTCATACACACATCCGCCTCATTCTAAAAGACCAGCTCTCTTATCACATCCTCATCCTGGCCACTGTTCATTTCTCCTCAATTTCCATAATTTTGTCGGTTAGGATGTGTCAGGTGAATGGAATCTCGCACTGCCACTTTGTGCTATGCTTGCTTGTGACCTCTGAAGACTCTCCCAAGTTGCCACACACAAAACAAAACAGGACATGGTGATATATATATCCTGCCATTCCAATAAATGGAGGCAGAAGGATCAGGAGTTCAAAGTCAGCTTGAGCTACACAGTGAGCGTGAGGCCAGTCCAGGCTACATGTGACACTATGCTAAAAATCAAATGACAATAACAAGCAACGGGCATATTTGTGTGGGTGTTTTATTGGGCTCTCCATCCAGCCCCAGGATTTGTGTGTCCGTCTCTCCACTGCACACCATGTTCTCTTGACCTTGTCACCGTGGCATCATTACAGTAAGTCCTCTCACTTGATCTTCTGGGTTGTGTAGCTCTCCTGGGGTCTATGGTTTTCCATACACATTTTAGAATAAGCTTTTCATGCCTACAGAAATCCTTGCTGAGACTTTGACAGGAATTACATTCAGCACAAATGTATCCTTCTATATGTTTCTATGTATACCACTATGGGCATGTTACTTAACCTTATCAAACATCTCTCTCTCTTTTTAAACAGCTACTCCAAATTTAAAATAGGTTCTCCACTATTTAACAACCATTTCTATAACGATGGACACGTGACTGTCTTAATTGTATGCTGAGAATAAAGCCACTGTGACTGCTTCCCCAGGAGGACAGAGACTCTGCATTTTGCAGTTGTTCTTTAGGGTGCACCCTCAAAGGTGGGGGTGACTCAAACCCAGGGAAAGCATCATCTCACAGTTATTTTTCTTTGGTCACAACTACTTTTTTTTTTAAAGCTGTACGTGAAAAAAAATACTGCCATTAGCTTTAAAATTCCATTGAGACATGAGGTCGTATATCAGGGAGGAAGGAAAGCACATTAGCGAAGGCAAGGGAGGCTCTAGAATGAGAGTTATGCAGCAAACATGCTTGCAGAATGACAATGGCCGTGACTGTGGCTGGCCCGATGCGCCCTTACTGCCACAAGTCTGCTCTTGGGTAATTCTCCTGAGTGTCTAACTGGAGAAGGTGGTAAGTGAAACCCACTCCTATTTCACCTACTTCAAGGCAGTGATTTGCTGCTAAAATGCTTTTTCTTAAAGTTTCCTTTCATCTGAAAGGAAAGGAGATTTAGTTAAGCCATTTTCCTTTTATTCAAGGAAAGGAAGCGGCACAAATTGACCGGCCTCATCGAGCGGCCTTTTGTTTTGACGTTGGGAATGGCCGTTGTCTGAGCGAGCCCTGAATGGAGGTGAGAAATATCCGGGGAGGAGAAGAATTGATGGCAGCTTGGAGACCTGACAAGGTTCCATTTGTGTTTCCGTCCTTTCTCATCAAGTTTCTTCCTTTCCCTCTAATGGAAGTAGCATTCCAGGGAGAGAAAGGAAAACAAAGGCTTTGCTTCTAAAACCATGCCGGGCGGCACGGCTAACAGCGAGCGTGACCATCCTTGCATCGAGAACTGAAGGCTTAGACTCTCCACGTGAGGACGGAGCGGGGCCCTGGTGGCCACACTGCAGTTTCTTAGTACCGACTGAGCGTGGAGAGTTCTTGCTTGACTCTCCCTTTGGACATCGTGAGATATGAGGAAAAAAAGAAGAGAGAAGTCAGTGTCGTGGGACAGACAACTTCCTAGGGACTTTGCTTTATGTTTTGATACTGACTTGTGTAATCTAAACAGACAGTGTCAGCCTCACTTTCCGGAGATGGAAGCAGAACGCTAACTATTAGAGCAGGGTTTTTAAGACAAAGCTGTCAATCAAATCTAGACTTGCCGGCCTCTTGCTCAATGCTTCCCTTTGCTCCGGGTGCGGAGGCCGACAGTGATATACACTAGAGGGGCGGATCTAACACTAAATCAACGCAGCGATGCAAACAGGAGCTCGGAAATGCTCGGCCTCTGCACACACGGAAGGACCCGAGTGAGGGGCAGGACCTGTCTGCTTTGGCTTGAGACAGTCCCTGTACTCATCCTCCAGGGAACACAGGCTCTACAGGCTTCCTCCAGCTCAGCGGAGGGAAATAGTACCATTTGAGTTCAGAGCACCAGGCTCAAGTTCTGGGTTCAATTTCTTGTTCAGTCATTTAGTGTCCATTTCCAGAGAAATCACTACTGAATCTCTCTAAGCCCCACATCTCTCTGGTGTAAGGAGGACTTAATGCCCACAGGAGACTCCCCAGATGGACTAGGATGAGACGGTGAGGAGAGAGCTGCCATGGAGGACACGCTGCCACCTGTCAATTCAACCCAGCATCTGCACTTACCTGGGTGCTGGCGGTGGTGTTCACAGTAATATCTGCAGATACACATACCCTCACTTCTGGGGGAGCCAGGCTCAACAAAGCACCTGCTGCCTCTTTCTTCTCTTCCTGGCCCTCCTCCTCCCCTATCCCCATTTTTTCCCCATACCATGACAGGAGCTTGTAGGATTCCCCTCTGTATGATATGAATATGCCTTATTACCATTGGCTAATAAAGAAGCTGTTTTGACCTATGGCAGGGTAGAATATAGCTAGGCAGGAAAACCAAACTGAATGCAGGGAGAAAGAAGGTGAAGTAAGCGGGATGCCATGTAGCTGCTGAAGGAGAAAGATGCCAGAACCTTGCTGGTAAGCCACAGCCTTGTGACGTTACACAGATTAATTGAAATGGGTTAATTTAAGATATAAGAGCTATCTAGAAATATGCCTGAGCCATTGGCGAAAACAATGTTGTAATTAATATAGTTTGTGTGCGATTATTTCATTCTGGGCAACTGGGAAACAAAAGTACAGTCTCTATTTACATAATGGCACCCAATGTGGGGTTCGAACCTACAACCATGAGATTAAGAGTCTCATGCTCTACTGACTGAGAGCTCATTCTTCAGTACTGAGTGGCCTCCAATGCTCATCCACCTGTCCCAATCTCTCCCATGTGCTAGAATTTCATGCACAGAAGCACTAGCTTCTCCTTCAGTTTCACAGAAGTAGTATCTGCAGTTTGGGGTTGAAGACAATTGCACCATGGAAACCGTAAATAAAACCACATTTCCACCTCTGTGATATGCTTGCAGAAGAGTCACATGCAGTGATTGTTCTGCTCAAATCCCTGGGCCAAGATGCATTAATACATGCAGCTCAGGTCACCGGAAGACAAAAGGGAGGGCATATTCAGTTCCTCACTTCTCCAAACTTGAGGCTGTGGGTGAGGCTTTGTGACCACACACACACACACACACATGCATGCACATGTGCAAGCATGTAGTTGCAGCCCACCTGAGAGGCAGCAGCTTGGAGTAGCTGTTTTTCTCTCATATTCCCAGCTATGGAGACTTCCTGCTAGTTTGCACCACTTGGATTTATGTTTCTTCTTTGGACTCAGCTCTGGGGAAATTACCTTTCTCAAAGCGTGATGTCTCTTTTATGTGGGAGATGGGCGGGGATTGTGGAAAGCAGTATACACTACCTATCGTCCTGTGATAACATCTAGAAGCTACGAACATGCACTGGGATCATTCAGAGAATCCTTCCAAAGGTGACAACTCTCCAGCTCAGGGCTCCGGTCCCTTTATTCCTCACCCAGCCCCCATCCTCTACAGAGATGATCCCACTGAGGCTCCTGATAAAGAGCAGCAGCCATGGCTGCCTGGACTGTGAGTGCTGAAGAACAGCAGTGTGCATGCTTGCATGCATCCATACATGGACACATGCATGCACATATGCACACACACATGCACATGCATTTGTGAAGGCTAATTCCCAAGGTCAGCCTCTGAGGAGAGTCTCTGGGAGGGAAGAAGGCAGAGAAAGTTCCAGGACAAGTGTTCAGGACTAAGCTAGTGCCTGATGATCCATGAACTGTCCGTTGGGTCCATCCTCACTTCCCCTTACTGTCCCCCCACTGTCTCCTCACCGTCCCCACCCTTTCACCCTCCTATCAGTTCCATAGATGTTCACCCTCAACTTCCACCATCAGATGAACCTAAGATGTGGGTGAGTTTCTTAAGCTTATTTTACCTATCATGGAACTGAGGCACAAAAGTTATGGATTTTGTCTGAGCTCTTATAAATTTGCATCAGCAGCATCTGACATGGAGAATAAACAAACTCCTTTGAGTTGATGCATTCAGCAGCAACCATGGTTACCCACACAAGAAACCCAGCTAAAATTGCAACAGGGATGGGGGCTGAAACCCCACGCTTGGCAGAGGCGCTACTGGCAGCTGAGAGCATCTGAAGTAGGAAGTCACTCTCTTTGGGGACGTGGTTACTAGTAGGTTGTCCATGCCCCAGTATGGGCCTCACACCCATTGGTGTATGGGCAACACCCGCTGGACTTAGAAATTAAAAACAATTAAGTATGTGTATTCGTGTTGGGGGAGGCAGTCTGTGTATGTGTGTGCAGTACCTGCAGAAGCCAGAAGAGGTGTCAAATCCCCTAGAGTTGGAGTTACAGGCAGGTGTGGACTACCCAGTGTGGGTGCTGGGAACCCAACTGTCCTTTGGAAGTGCAATAAACACTCTTAACTGCTGAGCCATCTCTCTAGCTCCTGACTCAGGGGGTTCTTAATATTATAAATAAAGAAATAAAAAGAGGACATAATAAAATATGGCATGAAATTGTTAGGGAACTAGGATGGGGTAACTATTGGGGGTTATGTCAGGAGGCGAGTATATGTGATCAATATACATTATATAAATTATGAAATTCAAAGAATAACAAATGCTATTAAAAAGCAAACTCATGATTTTTTATGTGCTTATTATGTCACAGGGATGCTGAGCGCTGACAAAGAATCACGTTATGACCCTTCCTTCAGCTGTATGAAAGAGAATCTTGCTTCCATCTTCCAAGTCTGATCCCAGGGTTTGGAATGGGTAAGAGACACCCCAAGGGACACTTAGACCTGTGTGTTCATTGAACTTCTGCCCCAAATTACTACATTAAATAATCAGATCAATCATCTACAAGAATTTAACCAAAGAAACATATCTCTCCCCCAGAGCCTGCCCCTTAGGTGACTAAAATGAGCAAGCTGAGGAATGGTCAGGGCACTTGTTTGGGCCAGTTTAGTAAATTACACAGTGACAAAGGGGGATTCAATCAATTGCTTAGCAATTAGCCATTATGAAAAAATAGGGAGAAAATCCAATGGGCTGTTTGGTGGAACAGGAAGCATTTTAAATGTCACCACAGTGAGAGAAATATTTGAAGATCTGTCTTCATAATGGTTAACTAATTGCAATCTTCAAATTTTATTGCCTTAGAAAAATAACTCAATTCCAGAGACAGAGCATTAACACTTGGGGCCATTTCTCCCCTTTCTTCGTTCGCATGGAGGAGAAGTGTGCAAAGTGATGGAACCCAGTAATTTAAAGAGACCGCCTCTCCACTAATGGTCATGGTCCTTGTGGGCAGTGTTGATTGTCAGTGACCATGTTACTATCTTGTGTGTGCCCACACTAGTGTGAACACCAGGTGTTCATAACACAGGGGGCCACAATGGCAGAGAAATGGGCTCTCTCCCTCCAAATCAAGTTCCCTTTCCACGAAATTCTAGTGTTACATCATAAGCACCGTCACCCTGGCCGAACTGAAGGGAGTAGCTTGCACATTTATTTACACAGTAAGCCCCTCCCCTTCCTGTACCAGCCCTCCTGCCTCTTGAGTGACAGCAAGAGGCAAGCCCAACTGTTTTCTTTTCACCAACGGGGGGTGAACTTTGGGTCAAATGGAACCTAGTGGCTTCAGCCATGACTGCTTGTCAAACTGTTTCCCAAGGCAATGTTTGATGTACCTGAAGCATCTCTTGCCTGGATGGTCATATGCCAGGAGGATGCTGTTTGTGACCAAATCGGGAGAAACCATTGAGGGCGTAATGGAATTGAGCCGGTCTGCAAAGGAAGACCACAAGCAACCCTGAGCCAGCTCTTCGGAAGCCGCTTGTAGTCTTGGGTTTCCTGACAGTGGGACATAGTGCATGCCTGCCTCTGACTTCAGCTCTCGGAGTGGATCTCTGTCATGCACACATTTCATTAGAATCCCGTCTCAGCTACTGAATTACCTTACACTGGTTTCTTAATATGGAGCAACCACAAGAACACACCTGGGAGTTGAACGAGGGAGGCAGACTATCTCAGAGTTAACACTTGGATGGACACCCCACAGGGACATGGAGAAGGGGTTGGGAAAGGCAATTCTGACCAAAGGGACAACTGCTGGTGAAGGACTGGGGACATGGGTCACTGCTGAGTTTTTGGAGGATATTTAAAGGTCACAGGTAGAAACCCACTAGGTCCTAAAGGCAGAACAGGCTCTAAAATTAGGATGAAAGTCACATGCAAAATCAAAACCAAACAAAGTAAAGGAGACCTTTGAATTACACTATCACAAAGCAAAAAATATCTGTAAATGTGTTTTGTTGAAATAGAGGGCTGAGTGGTTTATCAAGTCTGTTAGACACAGCTTACGAGAACTGAGAACTCACCATCCCACAAGATACCTAGGATGAACAAATGTCAATGACCTATGTTTATGTCTAGGATCTCATTGCCGTGGCCAATGTCAGAAATACAGCGTGCCATTGGCCCCAGTTTGATTTTGCCTCCTTCTAGCCCAAGGTCTTGGTCAGTGAAGTAAAACTCAGCGCTAAGAAACAAGAGGATGAAGAGAAGGCAGAGTGCTGAGCAGCTGAAAGAGGCACAATAAACCGTAATAATTGCTGATAAAACTTTATGGTTGGTCATTAATCCTAACCACTTCAATTTCTAAAAGGAAAGATTCATTGTCTTTTTAAATAGACAAAATTTGAGTTTATGGGAAATTTAATAATATTCATGCTTGTGTAATAAGAGACTCCAAGAGTCTTAAATTTCTCTTGGCTCTGGCGTTGAGGCAGGATGTTGTAGAAGGAGGCAGGTGGAGGACCCAGAATGAAGGCCACAGGCATGGGGGTTAAGCAGGTTACTGGGGTTTTTTGAGCTTTAGGGTTCCCCTGAAGAGAGGCAAGTGGAGGAAGGGTTAGCACTGACCTCATGAAGAAGCACAGAGCCTGCATGTCGGCAGTGATATTGGGAAGCAGAGTTGAGCCTGTTCAAACTCCAAACTACCCAGATGCATGAAGGTTCTGGTTCCCCACCCTTCTATCTATCAGTATCAGCTTTGGACCAAGCCCTGTTACTTCCTGAGTGACTGCAAGATCTCTGTTCTCTGCCCATCATCCAGAGGGACCAATGATGACATGAGCCAGATGTCTGTCACCCACTAAATTCACATAGAGGGCATTGTTTCTTAGAATAAAGGCCAAAGTCATGATCACTTATGAGATTCTTCATGACCTGAACATGGTTCTTTGTTCTCTCTCTCTCTCTCTCTCTCTCTCTCTCTCTCTCTCTCTCTCTCTCTCTCTCTCTCTCTCCCTCCCTCCCTCTCTCTCTCCCTCTCTCTGTCTCTCTTGTCTTATCCGTTATAGCTACACTGACCTCTTTGCGGGTTCCAGAACATTCTAGATATACACTTTCCTCCGCCTTTTGCATCCTTAGCTCCTCTTCTTTAACAGGCTCACTGCTTGGACAGATGTGCTCTGTGCCTCCCTTACCTGCTCTGGGTAAGGATATCTCTCTCCTCATCTAGCCCCAGCTCCACTTCTATCCTTAGTCCCATCCCCAGCTCCAACCCTAGCCTCACCTTCATCCCAACCCCCAGCTGTTTATCCCCATTATTCTGTTACAATCATCACAACAACTGCTATCAGTTATATTTTACTGTCTGTTGACTTGCGGAGCTCTCTTACAGGGCGATGGTCTCTCAGAAGGCAGGGCCCGGTGTGTTCTGCAATCTACAGTGTGCACAGAATCTTTATCAGCAATTCTCATTATGGCCGGGGAGATCCAGTCACAGCTCCTCACCTCACTTGAGCTCTGAGCTACAATTTGGAAACAGATTTACCTGGCCTCTTCAAAGAGCAACCTGCAGAGATTTCCTGGACAGTGCACATCCCCAAAGCCTGGGGCTTCGGACTAAGCTATGTCTGGGTACTTATGCAGGGCACTCAGATAGGAGAGCCTGGTTCTGCATAGACACCTTTGCCTCAAGCTATGGTTTCATAACTGACAACAGGGCCAATGGAGTCTATTCTGGTTAGCACTTGAGGATGTTCAACAAGAGACATCACACATAGAGCCATAAATACTCATAATTATTACATGCCAGTTAGCAATAAAAAAGGCTTGATAAAACAGAAAACCGAGAGATCAAAAGGCTGGTTTGCCATCACTTCTGTGATTAAACCCCACAAATGAGCCTGCCCCTCTGATCTACTATCTTCTTCTTCTCATGATCATCGGCAGACCAGACCCTGTCATAAAATGCTAGATCAACAGGAGGGCGACAGATCTGGGCTTGACCACTCGTCCGAAGAAACGAGGGTAGGAGTGGTTATGTTTAGGAATATTCCTTAAGGGAAGTGAAAAATTTCATTATCCAACCAACCAACAAACAAAATCCCCAAACAAACAAACAAAAAACCCCATCACCAACAACAAAAAACACCAAAACCCACACACTGTGAGCTGCAAAGAAACCAGAATGTTTAGCATCATATTTAGCAAATGGATCCCGAGGTCTTTCAGCTAGATTTGCTTCTGAACGTTTGAAAGGACCTGTTGGGGGCACATCGTGGCTGGTGGTTTTCACAGCGGCAGGGCAGCTAACTGAGAAGTTGTGACATGCGACAGCAGGCGCTGCTGCTTGTTCGCTTTGTTTGGAGCCATGCCTTTTATCTCTTGTTCAAGAAAACTTTGATAGCAGTTTAGTAAGTTACTCTGCGGCGTGTGTGTGTCTGTGTATCTGTGGGGTGGGGAAGGAACGGACAGTTCGTAGTTTGGGATGGAGTTTGGCTACATACCAATCTCATTTGTTACCGCCAGTTTTGGAACTGTCAATATTTCAGGCTTTGCTACCATTTTTTTTTCAATTGAGCTATATATTTTTCTTTACTCCCCTCCCTTTTTATGATCCTCACCGGTTGTGGTAGTGCACACCAGTAGGATTTGCTTAAGAAGGAGGAAGCAGGAGGACCATGAAGCTTTGCTACCATTAACTGCAAAATGGCATAGTAACCATATGTACTTCATAAGTCTGTAGAAGGATCATAAATAAAGACAAATAGACACAGGGATAGTATGTGTGTATATATACACATATATATACACACAAACATATCTATGTACACATATGTGTGTATATATATACACATACACACACACATATATATATACACACACACACACACATACTCCCTACACAATGGGATTGTTAAACACACACACACACATACACACACACACACACACAGTTAGCATTGTCAAACTGACACCATCTAGAATCACCAAAAAGAAAAACAAAGAGTCATTGGTTTTGTCAGGTGGATCTGTGGATTTGGCTGTGAGTCTGCCTTCACTGCTAATTGATACAGTGTCCAGCCCACTGTGGGTGGTACCATTCCCTGGGCAGGCCGTCCTGGGTTAAATAAAGGCATTAGCTACACATGGTCAGGTGTGGCTCCGAGAAGAAGCCAGAAAGCAGTGGTTCCTCCATGGTTTCTGCTTCAGGCTCCTGCTTGAGCACTTGCCCTGATGTCCCTTAATTTAGACTGGGACCTGCAAGTGTAAGCCAGATAACTTTTCCCGCCCCTCAAATTGTTTCATGTCAGGGTGCTTTATCACAGCAATAGGAAACCAGGACACATGCACACATGCACACACACATGTACACAATGCATGCACAAATGTACATATATTCACACATAAACACACACACATGCACACACATATAAACATATACCCCCACACCACACTTCCACATACTTAGTGCTCAGATAGCCTGCATCTGCTAGTAACAACACGTCTGTCAATCTCATTGACATCACTGCCTTTGGTCCTTTGCTCCACAGTGAGCCACGGCATCCCAGCACTCTTTCCTGTAGTCCTCCTGGGATTCTGCCTTTCTGCTAACAGGGTCCTTCCCTTGATGGAGGGATGATGCAGAGGCACCAGCCCACGGCAAGAACAGACGTCAACAGGCTTTATTTCTTAGAGTTAAAGTAAAAGTCTTATAACTGGAGTCAACAGACGAGAAACAGAAGCACTGCAGTGAGCGCTTGGCTCTCACGAGCCTCTAGACACAGGACTTTACTGTGAAAAACACTCCAGCCAGGTCTGGAAACAACTCTGCAATTTATTTTTCTGATCTGCTCCCTTTTCTCACGAGTGTTTGCATCCAGAGGCTCCAGGGAGTCTGATGGAGGACCCAGGCAAGTGGCCCTTTGGGTCTGGGGTCTATCTCTGTCATTAATGCTTTGACAGGGATGTTGATACCCACACCAAGGGGTGGGGCAACTTAGGATGCCTTGCCTCTGATTTTCAGGGCCCAGAGAAGTGACTGAAAGGACCCCAGGGTCGGGCTCTACCTCCATCCTTTTTCCTTTCGCTTAAAATCAATTCGACTTTATTTGCTTTATCTATTGGGTCTCGGGAAGATTTCATATGAACAAACATTCTGAGCCTCATTAAAGTCTGGACCGCCACAGGGTAGCACTCTTCTCTGTCCTGAGGCTTGAAGATGAGACGGTTTCTGACAGCTCCAAGCCTTCTGGTCCAAGGTACTCGCCTGGACACATAGGCAGCTGCTAGCCTCTGGAGGAGGAAGCTCTGAGGCCAGAAAAGAAGAAACCAACATAGACACATACAGGCTTTGGAAGGAAGCCCAAGGGCTTTCCCATATGAAGGTCCTCAGAAACGCCACTGTTAGGATCCGAAGGAAAGTCAGGCTTGATTCCACTAGTTGCAGCTAGAGTAATATTCCTGGGTTTTCTAAAGGACTTGGTGTGTAGCCAATTCCCATGTGTAGCATATAACTCACAGATTTAATTATAGATCGTCCTCACTCGCTAGTTCCTAGGAAACAAATCCATGGCTCGTGTCTTGTGCATAAAAGGTCATAGCAAGAAGATAAATATTTTCTGGGTTGGAAACTTTATCTAGAGGACACAGGTCTGCAACCCAAAAGCCAAGAGCTCTTCCGACAATCTCTGAAAGCTGCTAACTTTGACTAATATCGGCGACACTTAAAACTTCCTGTGTTTATCTCAGAGAAAGCACTTTCCACCTAAAAGATGGGGAAATCTCACCATATCCTCTCTCCCATATTCTAAGGTGAAATGCAAACAAGATGAAATGTTTCCTTGAAATCTCTTCCCTGCTCAGTTAAGATAAAGGCTGTGTTTATTATCTCACAGGGGAGAGATTATCAGAGAGATGCAGCCTAATTTTCATCACTTGGATATCGTGGGTCAGTGATCTTTTTCCATCTCAAATCAGGAGGAAGCTGCCACAATTGACCAGCTGCACTGAACAACTCAAACCAGGGGGCAAACTGAAGCCCACAGGCAAATGATTTTAGGTTCCGTGAAGGGAGGTCTCCAAGGAAAGAGACAATTTTCCCTCGGGACTAGAGGAAATCCCTTTCATTTTACTTGATAATTTTGTGTATTTAACCCTCTCTGAAATCGGTTTTGGCTCATTCCCATTAGGGCCGCTGTCTTTCCAAGTCCTAACTGAGGATTAAAAGGAAAAACAGAGCCAAAGTGCTCTGTAAACTCCGACGAGCTCACCCAAATGTTAACCATTTGCAATTAAGAGTTCTGAATGTGAATTCTTAAACACAGTTCTTTGATCACCCGTGAGAGAGCAACGGAAGCTTTCCCGTGCCCTCGGACTCCAGAAGACAACACGCTGCTCTCATCAGCCGCATTCCCTCCACTAAACACACGGAGATCATAAAGCAAACATGCGTCGCCAGCGGAAGCACTCACAGAGTCATCCCAGGGGGACTTCCCAGATGAGCTACAGCCCAGCAGAGTTCGGAAAGCCCATGAAGGGGGGAGACAAGACAGAGGAGGCGAAGGTTTAAACTTGGCATTAAAATAGTGTCTGATTCGCTTCAAACCGTGACAGCCTACAGTTTGTGAGTGGGAGACCAGAGCCTTTAGCATCAAGCCGGCTTTGCCATTCTTTAGCAAAGTGTCCAGACAGGATGTGGGCAGGGAGGGGAATGTGCCATCCCTTCTTTCTAAAAAATAATCACACAGAATTGCTCGTGTTGGGTGTAGAGACATCGTAAACTGTTAGCAAGGTCAAAGGTACAACTTCCTGAGTGGTTACTAAGTACCAGGTGGTATACCCTTGGCATATATCTTCGTGAAACCCAGCAACCACCCTGTGATGTGATTAGAGTATGTTTGTATGTGGCTGAGCTGGGGTTCAGGGAATTAGGAGATGGCGTTGCTTTGGGGGCTCCATGCTCCTAATCACATCACAGGTAAAGGTTTGTTCACAGCTTTCTGAAGTCAATATCTCCATGGGGGGTGCGGTGTTCCACAGGAAGAGTAGAACTTCCCTCTCCAAAACACATATGGCATCATACATATACATACTGCAAAACATGGATATCATAGGCACAAAATCATATGCATACATACTGTATGAGCATTTACACATACATATGCATACATACACAAACACATACTCCATATGAACATTCACACATACATATGCACACACACACATGAGCACACATACCATATGCACAAATACACACACACAAACCATATGGAAATTCACATATACTCGTATGCATGCACACACACATGCTCACATAGGCACATTCTTTGATTAGCATATCGGTTACTCAAAGACTTCTAAACATGCCAGGCATAGTACCTCTGACCCACAAAATTACTAGCTTCTGTCCAGCCTCACCTCTGCCTCTTCTCTTCTAACACCCACTCTTTCTCAATTTCTCCATTTTGAGTTTATATAATCAGAGAGCATGAGATTCTGGCTCAAGTACCCTTGAACTACGGCATGGCTGAGGGATGATTTTTGCATTGAAGAAATGCAAATGTGTATCAAACCTGTCGCTCTTTTCAGAACAGAACGGAAGAGGCATGAGAGGTAGGACATTCCACACGGAAGCAAGTCCGCGTTGGCCTTAGCCATGAAGTTCCGATCACTTAAGCCAGCACCAGACTTTAGAACTCTTTTGAAATCAAACAGATGATGATGCTCGTTAGGAAAGTTGCTGGAGGAGATTGTTCGCCCTTTTTAACCTTGCGTTCGTGAAGGACCAGACATTTTAGGGACCACGTATTAGGTCCTCAGTTTTAATCTGCATCTATTCCTTCCAAAGACTGCAGCATAAGAAATAAGCTCATCTCAAAACAACTGCAGTTCCCATCAAGAATGTTGATTGATTTAGAGTTGTGCTATGAATGTTTTTCTATTAAAAAAAATCTCATTTCTAAATTACAATGTGCCTAATGAAATTTAAAAATGCGATAATCACCAGGCTCCCACCAGTGTGTTCTCTCCCAAACTAAACTAAAACAAAGCTATGTTGAAGGGAAGCTGCAAACAGCCAGCTACAGGAAGCCTACAGTTCAGTCTGCCCACCATGACAGCCAGGATGTTCTCTCCCATCACCCCCACCCCTGTGTGTAAAACACACTAGTTAAAGACCTTAACTTGTGCTTTACTTATTGCTATTAAAATTTTTAATTATAGACCCCACCATATGTGTGTGTTGAACATAGGAGTACAGGTACCAGACAGTGCAGAGGTGCAGATTCATCTGGACCTGGAATTTCAAGCACATGTGAGCATTCACCATGAGTGCTGGGAATCCAACTCTGGTCCTCTGAAAGGGCAGTGCGTGTTTTTAGCTGTTGAGCCGTCTCTCTAAACCCTTCACTAGTTTTAATTGGATCTGTGCTTAATGACCTTTTTAGGCAGATGCTAAGGAACACTTCCTTTAATTAAAAAAAAAGCATACGTGATTTGTATGTTACTCTAAACCTAGAGCAAAGTTAGGGATCAGACAAGGATGCGGAGTCTAGAGATCTACAGGGCAGGGTCCCATCCCCGGTTTTGCGGCCCCAAGAAGCCTCCTTTAACTTTTAGGAAAATGGCAGTGATGACAGTACTGATCTGGCTCGGCTGGAAGAAGTGATGGACTAGTGGCTGAGATCCAGTCCATGTCCAGAACGCAAGGAGCGAGTACCCGTGTCTAACAGGAAATGATGCTTTCTCAATGGGACCTGTACATCTCAGAGGCCGGCCTATGTTTCGTGGAATGAAACAGCTTTAAAGGGCCACCAAACCACTACCACAACTCTCATGTGAATGTCCAGTCCTGTCACCAAGAAAGATGCCCAGGTCCAGTTAGAATGATTCAGGTTCTGAGAATACACACTTCTGCAACAAGGTCCCTCAGTATTTGGCAATGATGCGTGTATTTCTTTCCACAATGTGTCTTTCCAGAGAAAAACCGTGTGCCTCCTAGAGGCTACATTAATAAGTTAGGGGGAAGTGAACTGAACACGTGAAGGACCCAGGCCAGGCTATTTGTGTATCATAATGAGCGCAAATCAAAAGCCTTACTCTGGGAAAGAGGAGAAGTTGAACAAAAACAAAGCCCGCCTGCCTGCCTCTGGCGGCGTGGGTTCTGTAGACATGCTCTATGGTTGTTAGGGTCGTTAGCAGGCACGCTGACATTCAGCGATGAAGAGGTATTTGCAGACAGAGAGTGGGTGAAATTATATGGTCCGCTTAAATAAAATCAGCCCCGGAGCAGACAAAAGTCACAGGGTGACCATTTTATAAAAATAGAAGATTGAATCGAAAATCAGCATTTTAATGGCCCAGTGATCCAAACATTAAGTTGATAATTAGACCACAGTGACATCCAGGAGAGCCTAGGCACACTCTCATAATTCTGTGCCCGTGTGTCACATGCCAGAGAAGTCAGGTGCTTAGAAATGATTGACCCCAGTTAGATATTTGATTAGCAGTGGTAGAGGGAACTTTGAGTAAGAGTGATGTCATTGACTCTCAGTGGGTGTGCCGTGGTGTGATTTTGCCTTCAGGGAGATATTTGGTGAAGTCTGCAGATAGCTTTGCTTATTGCAAAGGGGGTGTTGTAAAAGGGGTGTTGTAAAGGGGGTGGAGGGATCTAGAAAGTAGACGCTCAGTGTGTTATATTGTACAGAGGAGGCCCCGCAATAGAACCTCCTAGTCCAAACTATCAAACACTTCTGGTGTTGGAAAATGTTTAACCTAGAATCCCCCCCCCCATTTCTCTTTCTGGGGTACGGCAGTTACCTATCTATGTAGAGAGAGCTAGAATCCTGGCACCACTTCTATTTATTTAAAAGTATTTATTTTATTTTTAATTAAAGGTCTGCTTGGCTTATGTCCATGTGTGGGCAAGTATGAATGATTTCAGGTGCCCTCGGAGGACAGGTAGAGTCAGGTTCCCTGGAGTTGATGTTACAGGTGACTGTGAGCTGCCTAATGCGGATGCTGGGAACTGAACCCGGGTCTTTTACAGGGACAGCAAGTGCCCTTAACCAGTGTGCCCTCTCTCTGGCTCTGCCATTCTCAGTTCAATGTTGAATTTTTCATATGTAGAGCCATCCTATGTACTATGTAGTCTTTCCTCTAGAGAACACCGACCGATACAGACATGGCACCAAATGCTGTCTTTCACTTGGGATGTCCAACTGATAAACACACATTTGGCTGAGTAGCTTGAATTGGGGCTATGTGATAATTTCTCATGGCAGAGTCAGCATTGAGAAAAGTGTCTTCCTCCAGTGAATTCATTTACCGAGTTTGTCCTATGTGCTGGCTTAGATAGGTGTGAGACCATTCTACTTCTGATGACTAGGTCATTGGACCTCATCCCTGAGGAACTAATGGCAGATAAGAAATTTGGAGCTAATAGGAAAACATGACATGGACTTTGTGGTTAATGCTTTCAATTGCCATATTTTAGATAAAACTGTGGTATCAAAGGTATGTATATTTCAGGGGATCTATATTTTCCAAACTTCTCTGCCCCCAAAGGTAGATACTTGTCCCATGTGGCCACTGATATTTACAGTCCAGACAGCTGCTTTGTTGGTTGCATCAGCCCCATTTCATGTGCTCAGCAGCCAATATGACCAGTGCTTGCCTTACTGAATAGGCAGATGGAGAAGTGACCCTTCATTATAGACATTTCTATCAGATGGTCGCACCTTGTGATGACACCCAGGGTCTGAATTGTCATAACTAAGGTGACTGTTTCATTGCCCATAGTACAGAGCTTCAGGCCATCTCTGGCTTAAGATGGCAGGGGAGGAAGGCAGCTAAGAGCTTGCTTAGTCTCAGACCCCAAAGAATGACATCAAGAGAGCTACCATCCAAGAATCAGACAGCTTGGAACAGCAAGGAACCTTAAGGGTTGACGTTAGTGACCCCTTTCACAAAGAGACTAGTCTTAGTTCCCACCACTAATGTCTATCTATCTACAACCTTCTTTGAAACCAGGCCTTTCCATTCTATATTTTCAAGACAACTAAAGATAAGCACCAATGTGAGAGTGTTTGGAGAAATGATGTTTAAAATTGTGTGTGTGTATGTGTGTGTGTGAGAGAGAGAGAGAGAGAGAGACTAGAAACCCATCAAAGGGCTAACAGTACAATATCTATAGAACAGACTAATGTACAACCTTTAAATACCACGGTGTGTGTGTGTGTGTGTGTGTGTGTGTGTGTGTGTCTGCTAAGCAGAGGGTATGAAACCATAAAGCCTTTGATGGGTTGGTGACTTGTCTGACCACAAGGCAGACTGTTGCAGGTTTTTCTTTCTTTTTTATATTTTCTCATGCTTTGTCAGGGAGCAAATCTGCTTGTTTTGATGCTATCATCAAAACAAGAACTGGCTGGTAAGACAGGGATTTTCTCAATCACTCCGTAGCTGCCCAGCTCACACCAGGAGGCTGGGTTCTGCCCGTGGTGCCTCCCACCCTACACAGCTGCTTCTGGAACCAAGGTCTTTGAGCTCCTCTCTTCTTCTTGCCCAGTGTCCACATTGCCTCATTAGAAGGGGGAGTTGAGCCAAACTAATTGAAGCTGTGTGTTTCTGCCTTCACAAGTGGATTACCTTGGAGACTTAGATCATAAATTTCCATCTTTAACAAAGGTAGTACACTGATTAACTAGCTGGGTAGCACTATATAAAATCCTAAAATAATCTACACACCTTAGAAGCGTTTTCTTAATTTCGGTTCCAAATCAAACTGAAATGGTATTCTTGCCTAGAATCAACTGCACCGTTCTTTGGCTTTTGGAGAGTAAGGCAAGAAGCTGCTACAGGGCTGTCTGGTGGGATGTCCTGTGTTGATGGTGACATCTATGAGTCCAATAGAGTGACTACTAGCCACGTGAGGCTACTGAGTATCTGACTAGTGTATGCCCGGGGTGACAGAGGAACAAAAGCTTATGTTTTATGTAATTTTAACTAATTCAAAGGTGAACATTTAAGAGGCTACAGGTGACTGACACTAGACACTGCACATCTAGGATCTAAGCTATCTATGTACCAACACGAAGGGCCTTTGCCCTGGGTAGGAATTGGAAAGAGCAGCCGACAGATCTTTGAGTCCCTGAACTTTGAGGGTTCTTTTATGATGGACCGACTTTAACTCACAAATCAGAAGGAATTGAAACACTGGTCCAGATACCTGGAGTCTATTAGGAAGACAACTACACACTGTCTTAGAGGTAATGCCGAGTAAGAAGATGGGGCTTCCAGAAGCTCTGAGTACTGTCCTTAGATATGACAGTAACAGGAAGGGATGGGTTCCGAGTGCACTTGGGATTCCAGTCACACTCCTGTGATTCGACAGTCACAGACTGGCCCCATCTTTTTTAGAAACCCATTTTCTCCTGAACCGGATAAGCCTCTGATTCCCCAGGAATGGAATGGAGCAGGATTTCCTATAAAGCAACTTCCAGGCATCGGTGCTGGGTCTCCTCTGTACCTTCGCCTGTAAATCTCTCTAATTTCCTTGGATCAAAACTGGAAGGAGATTACTGTGGTCTGGTCTTGTCTCTGCACGTTGGTGTAATGTTCACTTGGAAATAGCCAAGGATGTTACTGTCCCCTGGACCTGGAGAAGCAGGTCCTAAGTCATAAAAGATGAGAAGCAGGGCTTGGGGATATAGCCCAGCTGGTCAAATGCTTGCTGTGAAGGCATGAGGATACGTGTTTTGGTCTCTCCTAGAAACGGCTCCATGTCCAAGACAAGGACAGTATCAATATAGATGCGTGCATGGAAAGGAGGACTCTCATGTGGTCCCAGATCTAGACAAAACCTGCAGGTACTATGGTTACTCAAAGAGGGAGAGAGAGCCTCTCCCAAGGGTGAGCCTCCTAACTGCTTATCAAATGCAAAGCTGTCAGTCCTGAAACCACAGACATACAAGCAACAAAAAAGTACTCAGCAGGTTATAGTTATATATTTGTGTATGTACTTATATATGTGTAACAATAATAATCAAACAAAAAGCGGTTATTAATTTCAGATGAGGGACATGGGAAGGGAGGAATGGAAGAAATATGGGGGCCTAGAGAGGGGAAAGGGAAGGAAGTGATATAACTGTATTTTATTTAAAATGTATTAAAATTCAAAATTAAAATAAAAACGTGTCATGCCATACATCTATCATCTCTGTACTGGGGAAACTGAGTCAGGCAGATCCTAGGGGCTTGTCATCAAACATCCTAGCACAATTAGTGAGCTCCAGGTTCAGAGAAAGACCCTAGTTCAAAAACTAAGGTGCAGTGTGATCAAAGGAGACACTTGACATCAATCTATGGCCTCCACACATATATGTACAAATATACATGTACACCCATAGTCATACATGCTCACATAAACATAGACACACATGAATACACACAAGTGCACACATATGTGGTCACCCATACTCACACACACATGCATGAACGCACACACATGCATGAATACACACATGAACACACACACACACACTGCACAGCAGAGCCCACTAGGAACTGTGTTGGTGGTAGAAAGAGAGGTAAGGTCAACAAGAAGGCAACGGGGAGGGTACAGGACAGAAGTTCAGTTTGGGCAGATTTTAGTCTGTTTCCTAGAGAAAGACATCACGTTATCAGAGAGGAAGAGGGACAGAGAGAAGAGGGACAGAGAGGAGAGGGACAGAGAGGGAGAGAGAGAATTCTAGAAGGCTCTTTATATCCTAGTTCTCAAATCAGTTTTTCAAATACTTTTCCAGATTTGATGACTGCAATTACAGGATGCTCAATTAAATTGAAATTTAGATAAACAATGACTAAATCTTAAATTATACTGTCTCCCAAGCAATACTGAGGACACAGTGATATGCAAATATTAGTCATATTTCATTTGAAAATTTGACTTTACTGGGCCTTCTATTTTATCCAGAAAATCTATTTATGAAATACACGTCTCAAGAGACCACCCATGTTAAAAACTAGAGCCAGCAGCATCCACAGTGTGGTTCACTGGTTAGCTGCTGGCTGTAGTACCCTACCAGATCCCCAAACAGAGCATTTGAAAAGCTCAGCGGAGTTCTACAGAGACACTCCCGCCCACTCTCTTCCCAGAGTGCCTTGCAGACTTCTGAGACTATGGATCCCAGCAATATAGACATCTCTAAGCCAGCTCCAGGGGCAGAATATCTGAGTCTCGATACTGCGAGAAGTTATAGCCCCAGCCTCGGACCAGGCACACATAAACATGCAAGCCTGGTAGTAAGTAACAGTGTCACGAGCCGAGGTAAGAACTGTGTAGTTTCACATAAAGCATCTAGCCTGAACAGGGAAGCAGTGACTGCTCACTCACTTTGACAGTCATACCACAGTGAGGCAGTTTCCTTGACAGTGACCATTTCCATTCAGGGGTACCAGTGCGTGTGTGGATCCTGAGACATGGAGAAGGGACACTGTGGCAGAGTAGGCGGAAGCTGGCTTGGCCCTGCATTGAATGAGACTCCATGCCTATCATGCGGAGTGGCTTTAGAACCTAGCTCATACAGCAGATACAATGAGGATTGGAGGGGTCTAAAATCATTTGGTGACCTTCTCTGCCCTGGAACTATGCATTAATCTATGTTTTTCATTAGTTCCTGCCTTTGGTAGGGATCACATTAGAGAGTGGTGTGTGATGGGTGGTTTAAGGAACAGATGAGACTGTGTCCCAGCTCTGGAGGCTGGAAGCTGGAGATCAAGCTCTTTCTGAAGTCTGCAGACGAGAATCTGCTTCTGCCTTGCTCTCAGCTTCGGCTGGCTTTTTGGTAATCATTGGCATTTCAAGCCTTGCTGATGTGTTTTCTGTCCTCTGCTTTCATCTTCACGTGTGTGCCTTAATATCTGCCTATATTTGAGTCTGTCTCTACATCTCCCTGTTTTATGATGAAGTTGATCATAAGGCCATGTGCTGAGCTCCTGAGGTACTGACTTTAGCACCAGGATTTGGGAGGACAAAGTCAGTCTGTAACTGCATCCTTCTAAAGCAGTGGTTCTCAACCTGTGGGTCAGGACCCCAAAGGGATCCTATTTCAGATATCCTGCATACCATACATTTACATTATGATTCATAACAGTAGAAAAATTACAGTTATGAAATAACAAAGCAATAATATTTATGGTTGGGGTCAACACAATATGAGGAACTGTGTTAAAGGGTTGCAGGGTTGTGTTAGGAAGGTTGAGAACCGCTGCTCTACAGTGAAGCCAATCAGGAGCTGTCTTCCCTCCCAGGACTAGAAGACATCTTAACGTAGACAGTGTCAAGCAGGAGGTTCTGAAAATGTTGATGCACCTAGCTCTTCCCTGATGCCATGGGTCTACGGCTTATAATGACCCTCATTTATATATACCTGAGTCTATATATATAGGCTCTGAATATTACTTCCCTTTGCTATTGCTGTGAATTCACTGTTGGAACTCAGTGTGGCCCTGGAGCTGGCATGGAAAATCCTCTATTGCTGGGCTCCATTTGCTAAGAGGCTTGGAAAGTGTCACATCAAAGAGAGTTGGAGCAAGAGTAAGATGTATTACTGTGGTAGCTACGACGACCATTCATTCCTCCCTCCCCTCCCCTTCTCCACCCCAAAGGACACATTTAATATCATAAGCTGATCTGCCCTTGAATTAGTATCCAAACCTTTGTGGGATGGATGCCAGGAGGTTGGTCCTCTTCCATCGTACCACCTGATAGTATACATTTATCAGAGACCACCGGGCTAAACGGAACAAGTCAGACTTGGGGAAAGAAACACCACAGGTTTCTTCTCATGTGTGTTTGCCTATCCTAGAGTTCATGTAGATGCATCAAATAATACATATCTATCCATGGCATGAAGGTGGAAGTCACATTGTCTATGGGAAAGAAGGAGAATGGTGCGGAGGGGAGGGTGGAGGTGAACATGTTGAAAGTATATGGTGTATGCATGCGGTGTTGTCCATGAGATCTTCCCTATAATCTCAGGCATCTTAATACTTGCCCCCACAGGGATGGAAGGATGGATCAATGGCTAAGAGCACTGTGTTCTTTTCCAGAAGACCCAGGTTCGATTCTCAGCAACCACATAGCGGTTTACAACTGTCTGTAAACCCAGTTTCAAGGATTCCTAAGTTCTCTTCTAGATCCTAGGGGCACCATATGCACGTGGCACAGAACAAAATGTTCTAAACATAACGTAAAACTCAAAAGGGGAAGCGTTTAAAAAAATGATGAGTATTTAGTCCCCATTTGATGAGCCATTTAGAGAAGATTAGCTGAGGTGGGTTTCCTGGAGGGAATGAATCCCTGGGGCGGGCTTCAAGCTTCCAAAGTTTCCAGCCATCCACAGTTCACTTCTTGCTTGTGGTTTGAGATGAGAGTCCTTAGCTTTTCTTGCCACCATGCCCGCCTTACATGTTGCCACACTTCGCTGCCATGGTGGTGACTGGCTATTAGGTTCCTGGATCCATAAGCCCCAAATAAACCCTTCCCGTCTATACGTTGCCTTGGTCATGGTGTTTTATCTCAGTAATAGAAAAGCAACAAAGAAAACATGCATGAACTTATCTTTATGAAACCCAACACTGTGTACAATGAGTATATGCCAATAACAATTTATATATCCATCCATCCATGCACATATATACATACAAACATGGCTTTAAAACACATAAACACAGCTAAAGTTTCCTTGGCTTCACAAAGACAAACTTAATCTCAGTAGGGAGGAGAAGCACATTTGGGAACAAGCCTGTTGTGTGCAGTGCACTCGGGAACAAGCCTTCTGCGTGCAGTGCACTCGGGAACAAGCCTGCTGCATGCGGTGTCACTAAACTCCATGGTGGCTTGCAGGAAATTGGAGACAGAAACAAGGAAATGAAGATAGAGACAGAGATAGTTCAAAATTTACTGTGTACTTACCCTGTGTCAGCTACTGTGTGAGCACAGGGCTTGCCAAACCTTAAGCTGGGACATGGGGATTATTTATGGGCATCTGCTTTTAATGGAACAGATGACCTTATTAGAATAGCTTCTTTCATAAAGAGGGCAGGTGAGGCTGGAGCAGGGAGATGGGAGTGGGTGGGAGAGAGAACAGAGGCGAGCAGGATATCAGAAAGGCTTGCCAATTCTGCCTTTGGGGCAAATGATGGGTTCTGATTTGCTCTGTGTTTTGTAAAAGCACTCAGAAGGGACAGCAATCTGAGGAAACATGGTCCCATTATGATGGACACACACCTGCATACCCTGTATTTCTCATTCATATCACTGACATTTCGGAATTCTGCAGCCTCTGGTTTTACTCAATCATCAGCAAAGCCTTTAAAATCCATGCATATTGTGGGCTAGGGAGATGACTTAGACGGTAAAGAGGCTACTGGGCCTGGAACCCGAGTGCTATTCCTGGGACCAGCATGGTAAAAAGAGAGCATTGGCTCCCACAGATTGTCCTCACCTCCACGAGCACACTCTGGCATGCACCCCTCCCAAGTAAAGCTGAATAAATAAATAAATACATGTAATACATTTTAATTAAAAATTAAACCTAGGGAGTATTGCTCAGAACTACTTGCAATCACAATATTTTATTTTAGAAAGGGAATCTGTCCAGCATCCCCTATAGCAGAGTTTCTTGGTTCCCACTAAAACACGCTCTAAGACATATGCTCAAGGCTCTCATGAGTTTAAGTGTGAGGACTGACAGCTCCAAGGAGAATCTCAAAGGGGGATGGAATAGATACAGACGAAAACACTTCGGTAGTTTCTCATGTTTGCCAAACGCAACTATGCAGCATGTTGGACTGGAAAGCCAGCAAGGCTCACCTGAGACTAACTTCTAGCCATGTCTCTGACTGACTGATCAAGTGGACATTTCTATACATTCTGGCTTTGTTCCACCTCCGTCTCTGACCTGATGTTAGTGTCCAGAGTGTGACCTCAGAATTGAGAATGCACAGTCACCGCGTGGGGGCGGACAAAATGGTAAGATCTGTGCTTTTCTTACAGTTGAAAAAAATAACTTAGGAAGTTTGCAAAATAGCACATATTTTAGGAATGCTTGCCCTATGGCATATTAAGATGTATTATATATACAGCTATGTATGTTGGCACGTTGTGCTGTCGCTGCAAAATGTAATGCACCAGGGATTGGGGAGAGGAATCAGTGGATAAGAGCACATGGCTTGCAAGCATGAGGACCCAGGTTTGAATCTCCAGCACCCACAATAAAAAACAACAGGGCAATATCACACATGTCTGTAACTGCTATACAGTAAAGAATGGAGACGGGGAGATCTAAAGGGCTTGCTGGCTACAGTCTAAATAAAGCAGCAAACTCTTGATTCCCTGTCTCAAGGGAGTAGGGTGGAGGATGACAAAGCAGGCTACTGGATACGTTCCTCTGGTCTCTACATATGCATGCTTGGGCTCCTGTACACACACATGCAATGCACATTGCATATACACTGTCTATATGTCTCTCTCTCTAACAC
This sequence comes from Neodon shergylaensis, assembly GCA_025134845.1. Lineage (NCBI taxonomy): Eukaryota > Metazoa > Chordata > Mammalia > Rodentia > Cricetidae > Neodon > Neodon shergylaensis. Next base: position 10,213,290 of record JABTXL010008991.1, on the reverse strand, counting down.
ACACACACACACACACACACACACACACACACACACACACACAAGCTCATTTACCGTAAACCCTTGCATATTTTGGAACATCACACTACACAAAGGCTCTTTCAAAAATCCAAAAAAGAGAACACTAAGAAAATACTTAGAAGGAAAAATAACCAAATTTCAAGTCTAAAGCCTCAAAATGGGACTTTAAGTAATACATTGAAAATAAATTATGGATGGATTGAGGAATGGAAAACGAAAATTAAGCCAGCAATTTAGAAAATGGTGAATGTATTAACATGACTCTGATCTTGAGATAGATGTTAATTGTATAAATAAAAGAGTAAGTCATAAAGAGAAATGGCATTGTGTCTAACACTTTAAAAAATCAGTATCCTGACACACTAGATAAGATTAATTTCAATAATAACTTGGCAAACACCCAACAGATGTAGAACAGGCAACATATTTATATCCACAGTAATTTCAGAGTCTTTGCAAGTGTGTAGGGGGAGAGCCAATGTACAAGCAGAGCAGGGAAGCCTGTTCTCCACAGGACATGGAGGAAAGAGGAGAAAACACTGCTCCTAGGGAGTCAGAGGCTACTCGTTTGTTTTCTCGCTGCTCTGACTCGAATAATCACACAGAAACTGTATTAATTACAATACTGTTTGGTCAATAGCTTAAGCATATTTCTAGCTAGCTCTTACATCTTAAATTAACCCATTCCTATTATTTTATGTTTTACCACGAGGTTTGTGGTTTATCAGCAAGGTTCTGGTGCATCTATTTCCTGTGGCAGCTACATGGCATCTCACTGACTCCGCCTACTTTCTCTCTACATCTCTGTTAGGCATTCCTGCCTGACTTTACCCTGTTAAGCCATTGGCCGAAAGCAGCTTTTTTATTAACCAATGACAATACATATACAGAAGAACTTCCCATACCACTCCTGAGTCCTACAAATGCATAAGAGGTAATAGTACCTCGTCATTTCCATCTATCAAGATGACAGATTTCAGAGACATGTAGTTAACACTGGCAAAGGGTCATGCACCCAGCGGCTGTCACATGTCACCTAGGTGAAAACTGAATTCAGTATTATCTCTCGACACAGCATTTTGGGGATCACATACTCATTGCCCAAGGGATTGGTTTCTCCACTACCAACTGTGACTTCGAAGGATGGAAGGTAAGTAATTCTGTAACTATGGATGACCACTCTATCCCCAAATCATCACTTCAGAATTGTTGGCAATCATTCAGTTTTTGGTGAACACCAAACAACCCACAATTGTAGAAAGCTTGCATAACAGGTAATAATATTTTTATTGTGGTGATCATCACATACCATGGTTGGAAAAAGGATGATGGAGGCAACAACCTCTTGGTATTTGAATGAGGATCTGTCATGGCAATAATGTAATCCAAATATGCTACTTGATCATACATATACATATATGTGTAAATATATATACTTAAATGTACATTTATGATATGCATACTGGTGGATAAAAATAGATATAAAACCCCACCAAAATAAAAAATAAAGGCCCCCAAGTTGTTTCTTGTCAGGTATTTCATTACTTAGTGAGAGAAGAAACTAATGCAAGGGTGGAAGCCTATGTTCCTTCTGGTATGGTGATAAAACATGGACCCAGAGAAACTTCAGGGGAAGAGAAGTTTAATTTCCACTCATGGGTTATAGACTATCATTGTGGGAAGTTGGCATAGGAACCTGAAACAGAAGCCAAAGAGGAATGCTGCATGCTTGCTCTCCCAGGCTCAGGCTCAGTGTGCTTTCTTGTACAATCCAGAATGGCCTGCCTAGGGAATGGTGCCGCCATGGGTGGACTCTTTAACATCAATTACAATCAAGAGGACTGCTCACAGACATGCCCACAGGGGAATTTGATCAGGGCAACCCCTCAAAGTAGACTCTCTTCTCAGAGGACTCTAGCCTGTGTCAAGTTGACAACTGAAGTTAAAGCTGATGGGAGAGTTAGCAAGGATAAAAGGACAGAAAACGAAGGCCCGAGGACAGCTTTAAGAGAGAAGCTGGTGTACCAAGGCAGAGCTCAGAAGAGTTGAGCAAACTGTCCACGGATACACAGCTTATGAATAACTTCACCTGGGGCTGGGTTACTCTGAACCTGAACACTTCGCAGTTCCTTACCTATGACTGCATTTTACCTACAGACATGTCTCTAATACCTCAATCAAAGCCCATGTTCAAATAATAGGGAAGTGCCATTGTAAACACATTTGCCACTAACACAGTTAAGATAGTCACCAGCTTTATGGGCTCATTAAGGTCTGGATGATGTCTGCCTCCTCTTATATCCTGCACTCATTTCCACGTGCTTTCTCCCTTTGGAGCTGAAACCACAGCAAATAGAGCCATTTTCAAATATGAAATCCAACTGCTTAATTTTTGAAATCTCGAGAAGCTAATTAGAGGGTTCGAGAGGCAATAGCTTAAGAGGTTTTTTTTTCATATTTTAGGGAGATTTGCAGCACCGTAAATAGGTTCCCATGAATGGCAGTGATGTATGTTTGCCTTTCCTTCACAGTTCAACTGAAAACGGTTCATTTTGTAAAAGCTACTTGATGCCCGATGGGTATTTTTTTTTTTAAAGCTGAATTGGAAAATGGTGTTTTCTCAACACAAAGTTAAATGTGAACTTTGAAAGTCATAGAGGTGGTCTTAAGCATGGATGCAACATCACAAATGTACCTGAGTATATTAAACACGGAAACAAGGCAGGTGAGGGCATTGGCTATATTCTCTCTGAACCGCTCTCCCAAGCATAAATCAACCAAATGGCACGTGAGCAGAAGCTGGCTTGGGGCCTGTGTTCCTCATGTTTCTTGAAGAGTAAATGTGTCTGAGATAACAGAAATCTGACCATGGACAGAGGGAAGGGAGGAATCAGGAGATTAATTATCTGTTGACTCGGGTGGTTTTAGATATGTGCTTAGGTTTACTCCTCTCTCATCTTGGCCCAATTACTCTGGCAGTGGAAGCTGACAGGTTGGCAAAATGCATTTCTGTTTATGGCCCCCCTCTCCTCTTATTCAGTCCCATTTAAATGCCACATTAAAGATTTACCTAAAATCCTCAGGTCTACTATTCTCTTCTCCAGCATACCTTAGTGGTACCTGGCTGCTGTCTTATAGTGCCAGGCACCTCCTCTCTTAATGCTAGCCATCAGCTGCTGTAAACAGGTTCTCTGGAAGTCTTTTCTTGCCCAGAAAGCACCCTCCGAGGTGAGCCACACACTGCCGGCCCGGCTACCTACTGCTCATGGCGCACACTCTGGCTGAGAAGCTTCCATTCTGCAAACAATGCAGAGCCTAACAACTGTCTTTCACTTCGAAAAAAAAAATCATCTTTTGAGCTCACCATGCTCTTGGCTGGGCTGCTCTGAGGTCCTCTCCTCTTTCAGCACTTCCTGTCTTGTTATGCCCTTTCTCCTGCATCATGTGGAGAGGGATCTTCTCTAGGATGCTTCTATAGCCCTCTCTGCAGCAGCCCCGTGGGAAGAGGTGAAGACAGTAATCTATAGATCCCGCTTCTCACCCCGCCTTCTCCTCCCAGCACCAGGTATCTAAGCATATTCTAAGGTCAGACTGGCATGAACATTCGTCATAGACATCCTCTAAGCTTGCCCCACCTCTCCTTAGGACTTAGACATATTTTCTGGTATCTGCTTCCTGGCCAGTTTTTCTTTCTTGGACTAAATTGTCTATTTAAGGTCTCTCCGTTCTCCTCCTGGACTGTTATTACCCATCCCATCTGCCATCTGCTTTGATGTGGTCATTACATCTCCCACAGCAACCTGTGTCGCTTAGCAAGGAACTCCAGACACCTCCAACAACCCCCTTCAAAAGCTGTCCAAGTTTCCATAGCTATACAAAGGGTTTGCACAATACGAGGGTTCTGTGGCCAGAAGCAATTGGAAATGAAGTATTGGGCATAATGATGCTCCAAGCAAGAGTCAGTGGGACTTGAATTGTGATGATGATGATGATGATGATGATGTGTGTGTGTGTGTGTGTGTGTCTGTCCTTTGACCAGGAGTCTAAATCTCCCCAGTCCTTGGTGTTCATGCTAAAAAGAAAAGCTAACAATGCCCCCCCTCACTGGTCAGCAGAGACTAGCCTATGATAAGGATGCCCTCACTGCCCCAGCCCTTCAGCAGCTTGCCTTGCTATAGTTACTCTGTTAAACACACGGGCTGTGGGATGAAGCTGCTGGGTTTTCACTTCTGTCCCATCAACTACTGGCTGTGTGGCTGCACGACACCCATGATGGCTCATGTCCTGCACAGCGGTGGTGCGATTTCGGAAATGTTAACGTGTGGAGTGTGCTGTGGAGTGAGCTCAGCACATTGAAATCACAGCTGTGAGGTGTGATGACAGTGGCGGCAGTGGCAAGAAGAGGTGTTTTCATTAGAGTAGGCTGGAAGAAATTAAACAAAAGGATCGGACCAAGTTCAGGCTCACAGGTTCAAGGAACAGAGGTTTGCCCAGATCTTTCTCGTACTGCGAGTTCAGGGTAGGAAGTGGGGGCTGGATGCTCAGCAGAAGCTCAAGAACTCAGGGCTGCAAGCTGTGCACAAGAAAATGACTTTGCACTTTGTTGGACAGGGTTAATGATTTGATATCTTAGGATAATGATGGTGATGAAGATAGAGACGGTGAGAAGTATGATGACGGTGATGGTAACAGTCTCATAACGAAGTCCACAGGATTGACAATGAGCTTCTCACAAGTGCCCAGTTCTCATACATGCAGAGCTGGAACACAGATTGTGTTTTCTTATCTGCAATGGGAACCTTACAGGAAATGAAGCCCTGGGCATAGAGATGGCATGTCTCAAATGCTGTTCAGGGTTTTCTATTTTTGTTAATAGCTTGTAATCATGTTGGAGATGTGGCTCAAGTTTAACCCATTTTTCTTTAATTCCTTTTAAAACAGCCCTAATCCGCGAAACAGTAATAACAGAGGCTACTTGGCTTTACTTCTGAATTAAAATCAAAAATGGAGGGAGAAACTGGCCATGGTAGAGAAAAATATTGGTTCCTAAGAACAGAAGAGAGCCCACAGATACTGATGAGATTGTTCTTGGCTCAGCTGCCAGCTCATTTTGTGTTATGATGCTCCCGCATGACCACCATGGGTTGTTGACCCTAGCATCACAGGCATCTGACACTTTAGTTTCAGGAAGGCTTTTCAAGGTTTGTGTTTGTCCTTGGTGATGTCCTGTGAGCTAAGTGGAGAGAGTGACAGAGATGGATGAGGAAAGAAAGAAGAATATGGGTAAGGAAGAGAGCCAAGGTTGAGTGGGTAGACCCTTCGACTCTCCAAATACACAATTTGCAGAGTTAGGTGGGTAGAGGATGGCAGTAGGCAGGAGGAATGAGGATGCCATGCTAAGATATATGAACAAAAGAGCCAAGATACTGCAGTTCCTCCATTTAGTATCCCTTTGTTTGGATGCTATGTACTTTTAGCTCCAAGTCACTAACAAAAATCTTTGGCTATAATCTATCTCAGAATGCCTTTTCTTAACATTCAGTTTAAGCAGAATTAGCATGAATCATTGGAAAACAACCACAGTAGCAGACAGTTGACTGATCTAAAAATTGATGTAGAGTTTTTCGCTTCATGACTTAAATACAGAAGTGCAATATTCAAACTATTTGATTATCACGGTCTTCTACTCCAATTCAGCACTTTGGGGAGATACTGGCTTATTACTCTGGAAACCTGAGGTCACGGTTGATTTTTCTAGAATGTTTGAAGCCTCTGAGCATCGTATACACCAACAGGATCAAAGATTCAAAAGCTTCTGGAGAGAGTCACCAACCTTTCTAATGTGTGCTGCACTACAGGAGACTGTGAGGCCGGCTGACAGCAAGCCTTGGTGCAAGGGACAAGTCTTGTTTACAGAGTGGCACCAGTGACCTCAGATTTGTGACAGTGTGGAGTTGGCCATTTCCCCTACAACAGGAAATTGTCTGGCATGACATCAAAGCTCCATAAGACAAAAACAAGTGTCGTGGTGGGAGCAGTCAGGAGGTCTCAGGTAAAGATTCATGTAGAAACTGTTTTGCTCACCTTGTGTTTAGAAACATCTTTGACATCCTTTAAAACGCAGGTTGCCATGGTTACAGTTGGTGTGCGGGGAGGGAGTTTCCAAGTGGCCCCGAGCTCATCAGTTAATGCCACTGGATCGGAGATTTTTGAAAATTGATATTTATAAAATATCAGCCCTCTTTTTTTACTCCCCCTAGATCAGAAGTCACATCTTGGAAGGCAGAAAGAGGTTTTTAAGATTATTAGTGGCTGTTACAGTTGTTCAGTTGTGGAACTGGCCTTTGGAAAGGCCGCAGGGACGCCACAATGGCCATATGCTAAACGCACCCTTTGATCTGAGTCCATACTTCTAAGGTCATATTCATTTGTTGACATTCACGAAAAAGAAGGATTGACATTTTCGTAGGGCAAATCTTCCCAGCCTCCGTCTCTATTGTCACAGATCTGTCCCTATGACAACCCCAATATTAATTTGCTATCTGTTTGGAAATTACACACCACACTAATCAAACTTATGTTTGGAGACCTTTTTAAAGACCAGCCTGAGGTTCACAGTAAAATAGAGTAGAGATTCCCTTCAATTCCGCTCTACTCAGCACCTTGCCCATTGCCCACAGTCCCACCAGAGTGGGGCACTGCTAACAACCCACGAGCCCACACTGATACTTTTTAAAAACATAGTTTTCTCACAATTTGAATTTGAATATGTAGTTGAAATGTCGGCACATCAAAGACCACCTGGCAAGGGGCACTATGTAGGGAGTTTAAAACCACTCGGCCCAACCCCATGCAGTTTTACCTGCTTGATAGACAGCCCATGCTGCTAATAAATTGACTAAACCCATGTCATGCCTGTTCAAATAAGAAATTATAGTTATATTCCTTTTACTGTCCACTGTGTCCTGACATTTGAAATGGGTGCATTACGTTTTTCTGTTACGGGTCTTTCATGTGGATATTGGCTCCAAATTTCACTCGAGAGATTCAGGCGTCAAGGTGCAACTTCCTGATCAGCTGGATTCTCCTTTCAACTAAATTATTCTTCTCCTGGAGACCCCAGCTCATCATTACAAACACATAAACCTCACAAGGCTGACCCTGCTGAGCCCACAAGTTCTTTAGAAGGTATTTGGGGGAACATGAAAGTATCATCGTGCCAAAATGAAGCCACAGATTGAGCAGCTTCCCAGGAAAACTGGCTTCATCATCTTCTTGCTCTTTCACTGGCTCCCCCTCCCCCTTTTTAAGCTGGGAATAAATTTAACTCCACTAGAGTCACAGAGACTTACAGTGTTGCTCAGAGATATGGAATTAGCAAACTGATGAGTGGTCTATTTTTTTTTTGTCCTGGGTATTTTTAAAACTTAGATTATTTTCAGTCGTCTACTTTGGACAAATAGAAGGGATTAGCCTCGGAAAGGAAGATGGGAAATCAAAGCAGGAGTGGATTGAATTGAAGGGAGGTAAGTGTCCAGGGATGGAGAGGGAGAGCGGGCTTGAGACTCTACTAAGAGGCAGAGAATGCATCCGATCAGAGAATTAATAATATGTCTGCAGTAATGGCAGACCCGAATGCAAGTGATCCCTTGAGAAAGTGGGGACAGTTAGGAAGGCAACTGCACAGCACCCACAGCAAAGCCAGAAGACAAGAAAGAACGTTGGAAGACACAAAGGAGGATGGGGACTTGAGAACTACTTGGTGAAAGGGCAAAGACTATCAAGAAGGCAGCAGGTGTGCCATCACCTCTGGCCTTGCTCTTCAGGAAAGTGGTGCTCCTCGCTATGGGAAGGATTTCTTCCTTGTGGGTCTGGGAGTCACCCAGCTTGGTGGGAGCACAGATCCCAAGAAATTCAGTAAGCACAGGAGCAATGGCACCTGCAGTGAGCCCACTGTCATCCTGCCCTGGGAAGGCGAATGACATTTCCCTGGACAACCTGAAAGAGCTTCCCAGCCAGACTTCTCTCCTCCACTGCCCAAGCAACGTGATGCTATCCCGCTGGACCCCTCTGCCTTCCCATAAAAAGAAAGCTCCAGTTCCCTTAAATGCGGTGACACAGTTTCTTCAATCAACTGCATTTAGACTTTAAAATGCAATTAAAAAGCAAGCATGATGGAAATTGGGTTAGCCTGAAGATGCTTCCAGAATCTCTGACTCATCCAGCCAGCTAAGATGGGAAGTGAACTCAAATTGTAGTATCCACGGTCTCTGGCCACCCATGCCTGCCCCATGGGAGGATGTGGTTCATAGGATGATTATAGCTTCCTTGCAGGAGACTGCTGGACCTGAAAGATAGGTCTATTACCTGTGGTTACTGAAACAGATGGCCAGAATCACCATTATTCTGCTAACTATATGGACCAAGCAGCAATTAGCCATTAAAAAGTGATAAAAAAAAGACTCAAATTAATAATAAAAAGTCAATTCTGTGACAATCTGTGGGGGGCCAGGATCTGGAATATCTGGAATAAGGAACTTGATTAGGGGCTTAGGGAGATGGTTCAGGGGTAAGAGTGCATGGTTTATATTCATGAGGGACTGAGATTGAACCTCTAAAATCCACATAGGAATGCTGCAAAAGCACCCACAACCCTGGACTTATGGAGGTAGAGACAGGAGGATTGCTGAGGCTTGCTGAGTTCTAGTTATCTCCAGGTTCAGAGAGAGAGACGCTGCCTCAATGGAACAACTCAGTGATAGAGCAGGATGCATGATGAACTAACTACTCTGGTCACACACACACACAGAGAGAGAGAGAGAGAGAGAGAGAGAGAGAGAGAGAGAGAGAGAGA
>JABTXL010008991.1:10185135-10204405 GCA_025134845.1 Neodon shergylaensis | reverse complement strand
AGAGAGAGAGAGAGAGAGAGAGAGAGAGAGAGAGAGAGAGAGAGAGAAACCTGGTTGAGTGATATTTTGAAGGAACTCAGGCCTGGCATCGTCTCTTCTTTTATCTACAAACTTCTATTTGGAAGAGATGATTAGGAAAAAGAGGGAGAACTCCGTCTTATTAACTATGACACCTTCATTTGAATTTTAGAAAAATTGCTCCTCTGAAGAGCACTGTAAGGGGGAAAAAGGCAGCCCTTTTATGTGCCACACCAGAAGGAGGGGCTCTGCTACCTTCCAGATCAGAGCTGGGTCTCTCTATTTGATGGCAAGCCTCTGAATTAGTATAAATATATTACAGCTGTAAAAACATCTGTGTTGAATGAATAGGGAATAAAGTAGCCTAGGATTTATGGAAGTAGGCTTGGGGAGGCTCCCACAGCAAAAATGCTGTCAAAGCCTGGCTTCATGTCATCAGGGTTGCAGAAGTCAAGGCCCCTGCAACAGGTGAGGGAAACTTGATCTAGTCCTATTAAGAGATTGTTGGCTGCCCACGGTGCCTCTTATCCCGAGTCTCTGCAAACAACACCCTTTGTGAACAACCAGAGCAAAATCAATTTCCTCCAACTTGAAAGAGAGAGTGCCCTTTATCAATGTGGACACGCGGCACGCACTCCCTAAAGGAGGCCCTTTGTGCCGCAGCGCGTGTTCCACCTTTGTAGAGTGGCATGTGCCTTGTGATGTCACGGACGCCGTGAGATGCAAAGATTAGAGTCTTCAAAGGAGGATGCTTTGATTACATTGTAAATGCATGGTAGGGGCACAGAACAGCTTATCCCAAGATAGGATACATTTATGTCTGTGCTTAAAGAGAAAGAAAGAGACCAGTCACTCTTCACCACTGAGATAAAATGATGTGGACACTTGCGTAGGAGCCCATGCATGAGCATGAATACTGATCTGACTCGAGTTTTTAAAAATTATCTTGGTGCTGTGTTCAAAGCACAGATGAAGCCACCGGGTACATACCAAGCTGTAATACTGGGGTTCTCTTGATCCAAAAGGTTCATCATCCCCAGATAATTCTTCTGAGGCTTTTACATTCACATCGGGCATGCTTTCTGAGTACTCCATCCCTGCTTCCAACCCTCCTGTGGACACATCTGTGGCGCTAAAGCCATGCCGCTACCTGGGTCCATCCCAAGGATTCTCACATCATTTTATAAGACCTTGGGTGTATACTGGGCATCAAAATATTTCGAATGCTCATGGAATTCTAAGGTGAAGCCAAGGGTTGAGAAATGTCACTGGTGACACTCAGGGCCCAACTAAAGTGGAGTTGCTGTATTTACATCACGTGCTTGTCCATCTGTCTTTCCCCCGACATTGAGAGCCTTGCACTGTGGAACCTTGGATGCATTTCCACAGACATTCTATGGACTAGAGTTACTTTTTATGGACTTAACTTCAGCTGCATGTGCTGTGTGGGGACAAACAGGAGAGGAGAGTTGTCCAGAGGACAGGAGCCCAAGACACGGATAAGAAATGGAAAGACCTTCATAGTCTCTGCTGTCCTTTGCTCCTTTGAGTGAGACCTTAGCCTTCAATGCTCTGGAGAAATGAAAGACATTAATTTTTGCCATTTGAACTTGGAAAGTCCCAGGTCCAGGCTAGTTGAGGGCCATTGAAGGGACTTTCAAGGATAATTTTGACACCATGCAATTTTGGCTTTAAATGCAGACTCCAGGACACGACCCTTCTCTCTCTGTGTCCTGACCGCCACTTGAGAGCCACCTCCCGCTGTCCTTTCCTCGTCCAGCCTGTCTCCGGGTGGACCCACGTGCCTTTCACAATTCTGGTTGCTTGCACAGCTCACTCCTGGAAATTAATATTCTCTCAGAGTAAGTGAAATGAATTTGATTCTTTCCACAGATGAGCTTTCCCCCCTTTTAATATAACTTAATAGTGTTGGAACATCTCATTTTCCAAATGAGAATTAAATAACTGAAGAATTGACTTAGGTTTATTTTTCAGAACAAGGTTTTCCTCCCCAAATCATACGGTTTTAATTGGCAAACTTTATAACTGTGTATTTAGTTCGAGACCCCAGGAACTACTTTGAATACGAGGACTTTTAAAGATTTCCGCTGTAGGAAAAGCACCTGAAATAACATCAAACAGTTACCTGCAGGTGCTATGGAAAGCAAGGCACACCTGCCACCAAATCTTTCTGCGTTGTAAAGGCAAATCAAAAGCGATTTGTTTTTTAAAGGTGTATTGCTATTTTTATTTACATGGGTGCATCAAGAGTGCGAGGGTACCCGAGGCTAGTTAAGGACATTGGGTGGCCAGGAACCGGAGTTAGGCAGCGGCGAGACACCCCGAGTACATGCTGGGGAAAAAAAACCCTCAGGTCTTCTAGAAGAGCAGCTCTTAGCCTCTGTGCCCTCTCCCTAGCCCCCATCAGCTGTCTTCTAGTTGTGTTTCCCTGGCAGGATGGATGCTTGGTTTGTTATTTCATCTACAGTGAGGTACTTGATGCCTGCTCAGTAAATATTTTATCCATCAGTGTCAGCTGAGTTCTGCCAGACAAACAAAGGGGCACAGGCTCTTAGGGGGTCACACTTAACAAAGACCTTCTCCCCTCTGACATCATCGGCTCACTTTAGGTCAGTTTAAGCTCTGGTCCTAGGTATATCTGTCCATAGTATTCATCTACGGAAACAGGTCCCGTAGGAGACACACTGGCTTCACACAGCACCCAGTGACAGTGACAGTGGCTTTCACTGTTCCTGCTTCTAGGGAGTCCACTAACATTCTATAGCCAGTCACATGGTCTAGACTTTAACCAGAAAGGGGTGGACTGGGAGAGGAGAAGGAGTAAACAGTATTGAACTACGCAATTCTTCTTCACTTTGCTAGTTGAGCAAATCAACTCCTTTTGATGCATTGAGCTCCATTCTTTCCTTCTTTTGTCCATCTCTAAATAAATCTTGTTTCTCAGGTTAAAAAAAAACATGGTGACTAGTGAGAATATGCATGCATATCTTTATTTTTTTTTTTTGCTTGGTTCTGTGTTTTATTATATAAGATATACTCTAAGAGAGGCAGGCTCATGAGCTGGGGGACCAGCCCTTTGGAGATATGGTGGGGCTGGTTAAGAGGACTGAGAGGAACCAGAAGTGAAATAAAGACCTTAAAATCCAGGTCCTGGTACCTGTAGAGTTCAAGGGACTAGAGTGGTACCTTTGAGAGGTGAGGGGAATTGGGTTACACTGATGGGAATGTTAGAGATCCAATAGGAGAAGAGTGGGGGTAACGGAAAAGAAGACTCCCTGCCAAGCACCTGGGGCAGCATTGACACTAACTGCATGGCTGTGAGATGCAGGCTGTGGGTATCATTTGCAGGCCCACCCAGCGAAGAATGAAAACATCCATCCTAAGTTATTAAGATTTTGCAGGACACTTAGAATGGTCCACCCCGAGTCTCCAGTGCAGCTCCGGGACCACATGAATTGGTCCCCCTGTCCTGCTGGTCTGTAACTTTCTCAGCAACAGGAACCTGGCCTCCGCGTCCTTGTTTCTCTAATTGTTGCATTATAGTGTACTCATCTGCTCACTTCAGAACTTTTTACCTGTCTGCACATGGAAAAGAACTCTGGTAGCAAGGGGCAATGCCTCTGAGCTGCTGTCTGCATTCCATCTCAGGGCCTCTGCTCATCGCGAAGATCGTTTACGTCAACACGCTCCCTGACTTCTTTCTATGATGCTGTTTCATGCAATCACAATACTGTTAAACATTTTTGTATGGCATTTGTTTTTTTTCTTAAACTTATTCATTTATTTTACATCTCAATGGAAGTTTCCTCTGCTTCCTCTCCTCCCATCACCTCCCCTCATCTCCATTTTGCCCCCTCCCCAATCCATTCCTCTTCAGAAAGCAGCAGGCTTCCCATGGGTGTCAATAAAGCATGGCATATCAAGTTGAGATAGGACTAAACACCTCCCCTTGTATTAAGGGAGGGCAAGGCAATCCAGTATGAGGAATAGGTTCCCAAAAGCCAGCCAAAGCATTAGGGACAGTCCCTGCTACCACTGCTAGGAGTCCCACATGTAGACCAAGCTACACAACTGTCATGTGTTAGGTAGTGGGCCTAGGTTGGTCCCATGCAGGCTCCCTAGCCCTTGGTCCAGACTCTATGAGATTATATGAGCCCAGGTTAGTTGTTTCTGTGAGTTTCCTTGTGATGAGCTTGACCCCCTTGTCTTGTACAATCCTTTCTCTCTCGCTCTCTCTCTCCCTCTCTCCCTCCCTCCCCCCCTCCCTTCCTCCCCCCCCCCCCCCCCCCAACAGGATTCCCTGAGCTTGGTCCAGTTATTGTCTGTGGATCTCTGCATCTGTTTCCATCAGTTACTGGATGAAGGCTCTCTGATGACAATTGGTATTAGTCACCAATCTGATCACAGGAGATGGCCAGTTCAGGCTACATATCCACTATTGCTAGGAGTCTTAGCTGGGGTCATCCTTGTAGATTCATGGGGGTTTCCCCTGGATCAGGTTTCTACCTGACCCCCAAATACCCCCATCTCTTTCAGTACTCTTCCCCTCCGTCTACCCCAACCCAATACCTCACATTCCCATCCCCATCCACCCACAGTTTACCCAGGAGATCTGTTCTATTTTCCTTCCCAGGGAGACCCATGTATCCCCCTTTGGGTCCTGCTTATTTCCTAACCTCTCTGCGGACTGTGAATTGTAGCATGGTCATCCTTTATACCTAATATCCACTTATGAGTGAGTACTCAACTTTGTATGGAAAAACAATTCTGTACAATAAAGGAACATCCAGAGGTATCATCATTTCTGATTTCAAGCCCTATTACAAAGCTGTAGTGATAAAATCATCATGGTATTGGCATAAAAACAGTCAGGGAGATCAATGGAATCAAATCAAAGTCCCTGACATAAACTTACACACCTAAGAACACCTGATTTTTGACAAGGAAACCAAAATTATGCAATGGAAAAAAGAAAGCATCTTCAACAAATGTACTGGCATAACTGGATGTCGGCAAGTAGAAGAATACAAATATATCCATATCTATCACCTTGTACAAAACTCAAGTACAAGTGGATCAAAGACCTCAACATAAATCCAGTTACACTAAACCTGATAGAATAGAAAGTGGAAAATAGGCTTGAATGCATTGGCGCAGGAGACAAGTAGAGGCCCAGCAGCACAGATACTGAGATCAACAATCAATAAAGGGGACCTCATGAAACTGAAAAGTTTCTGTCAGGCAGAGGACACCGTCAGTAGGACAAAACAGCAGCCTACAGAATGGGGAAAGAGCTTCACTAGCTCTACATTTGTCTGGCTTTCTTAATTCCATTTTGGGATTATCCAACTTCTTAAATGCGTGCTGCATGTGTGTGTGCGTGCATGTGTGTGCGTGTGTTTGTGAAAGAGAGAGAAAGAGAGAGAGAGAAATTGAAAGAGAAACAGTGAGACAGAGGGATAGAGAGAGAGAGAGAACCAACTTCGAGGTTGTTCTTCACTTTCTGCTCTCTCTCATTGACCTGGAGACTGTTAGGCAGGGTGGCCATTCAGTAGACCCCAGGAATCCACTTCTCTCTCTCCATGGCCCCATTGCTGGGGTCACAAGCTCGAGCCGCCATGCCTGACTTCTCTTACATGGGTTCTGGACTTCAGACTTAGGTGCTCTCAAGTGCTTTATGACTTAGCCATTTGCCAACCCTAAACAAACACTTTCATCTCTGTGTTGTAAAGTTCCAAGAGATTTGACAAATACGTGATGGCCACTACTAAAGTCTCACATAGTCTAGCTCCTCCACCCCCAGCCACGCTCTGTGATTCATTTTCCCACCTCACACCCCTCTCCTAGGCTTCTGACCATCATAGACCCCCACTGCCTTCACAGTGTTGTTACCCTGAACACCACAGCCATGGACTCACATGGCGGGGAGGCTTTGTAGACTCCCTTCTTTCACACAGAGAACACATTTTCACTCCTTGCCTTCCATGGCGCAGTAACACGCTCCTTCCTATACCATACGGCCACACCTGCTTGTTTCCCCATTTGCCCACGGAAGGGGCTCTTTCTCACTCCGTTTTTGATTATGACTAAAGCTTGTTATAAGCAGCCGCGTGCAAGAGTCTGTGTGGAGGTAAGTTTTCAGATCTGTTGGGTAAATACCCAGGAGCACAATTTCGGGATCATATGGTAAGATTTCGTTTAGCGTTCGAAGAGGCTGCCAAACTGTTTTCCAAAGTGGCTGTGCTGTTTTGCATTCGCACCAGGAGCCAGGGAGAGTTTACATTGCTTTGCATCCTTGCAAGCAATCACTGTTTCCCCCAGTAATCTACTTGGCATGCAGTTGGACTCTGTGGTTTTAATTTCCTTCTCCCTGGTGACAGTGATGCTTAGCCTCTTTTTAGGTACGTATCTCGATGCCTATCTTCCACGGCGAAGGAGCCCTCCGGTCTATTTCTCATTACTTAACAGTGTTTTGTGTTTCTGTGGCATTTTGCAGGTTATTTAGACATTCTGCATATGAGATCCTTTACTCCAAATGTGTTTATGAATTTTCCTCAATCTGTAACTTCTTTTAATCACCTGATTTTCACAAAACAGGAGGTTTTGATATAGGCTCATGTGGTGTGTTCTTTTGTACATCTTTCTGCTGGCACCCTACAAGAAGCTCATGAGTAAATCAATGACAACAGGGCCTCTCTCCTCTTTTCTTTCAGAAATTTAATACTTTTCCATTTGTCCTCCTCCTCCTTTTACTTCAATATGGGGATGTAATTTTCCAGCACCATTTCTTTGGTTAGACTCTCCTTTTTTAAGGAGAGATATGTTTAGTATATTTGCAAAAATACACCAAGATCATGTGAATAAACACGTGCCTTTACTTATGGTCAGTTTTAAACTACAACTTTCCACACTCCAGAATCATTTCTCTCCTGTCCTCTTCTGTCTGTCTGTCTGTTTGTCTCTCTCTCCCTCTCTTGTTTCGCTGTCTCTATCTCTTTCTGTGGTGCATGTGTGTGTGTCTGTGTATACATGAGCTCAGTGCCTAATGAGCCCAGAAAAGGGCATTAGATCCCTTGAATCTGTGATCTGGGAGCTGTGAGCATCCAGTCACGGGAAGTATTGGAAATTGAACTCAGGTTCTATGGAAGAACAGTATGTGTGTTTAATCACCGAGCCATCTCTCCAGGCCTTATCTCCCTATTTTTAATTTAATTGATTTCAGTCTTGATTCTTTTCCATTTCTTTTCTTCTATTTTTAAAGTAATTCACAATTTCAGAAGACTGCCCCAGTTGCTGTATGGAGATTGTGTTGAAGTGAATCAAGGGTCCTGTAAGGGGTTGGAGAAATGGCTTAGTGGTTAAGAGCACTGATTCCTCTTCCAGAGGACCTGGGTTCAATCCCCAGCACCTACATGGTATAGTTCATACCTGTCTGTAACTCCAAGATCTGACATCCTTACATAGACATACATGCAAGCAAAACATCAATGCACATAAAATAAAAACAAAGTATTAAAAAAAGATTCACCTAAACAGACTAGTAGAGATTATGAACTAAGCGAAAGGGGAGGAGTAAGGGAAGGGGACCAAAGCTCACAAATTGTCTAAATTGCCTATTTATTAGCAGAGGCAAAAATCAATTTCTTAGGCATGTGGGGTTCACAGAGGAACATAGACACATAACATGAAGGAAGAATCTGTGAAACATGGAGACACAAACTCAAATCACCATTGATGACCAATGGGGTGCCAGCTTTGAGGTGGCAGGGCATCTGAATTCCTGTATACTGTCCCTATTACATAAACAAATCCCTCACGGCTGACTTCAACACTGCTAACCCTATATGGCCAGCTCTGGGTCTGGGATGGGATGTGTACCAGACGGTGAAAGCTCACACAATCCGCGATCCGGACATAGCACACCACTCTTACTGTTTGCTGTCCCTGGGACATCATCTGATGCTTTGGGGGACTGGAACCCGTGAGGAAGATTTTGGAAACCAGTGACCTGTGTTTTTTAATGATTCCTTTCTGCTCTGGCTGTTTGGAGATGCATAGACAGAAATGGTAACTTCAGGAGACAAAGAAGAGAGCATGGCTAGGCCTGGGACAAGACAGGGCACTGTTAACGACTCCTGGAAATGAGTTCCTCCGCATCCACTCTGGATCTACACTCACACAAATCTAGTTTGTTCATAGTGGTGAGCCTACCCTGCACATAAAGAACACATGCTATTTAATACTTGGGGTGATGTTAGCCACTCCCTGTGAGGTGCCGTTGCCATGTTTTTCTTATTAAGTGCTCCTTTCTCCTTCCAGGTTGGATGAGTACAAATGTTGAGCGGAGTAACCCTAAGGCCTGGAGACAGTCTCACTGCCTTGATTTCCACCTCTAAGGTCATTAATGTGATTTATTATGAAGCTCCAGGAAATTAGTTGCTGAATATTTCAATACAGAGAGGAAATAATGTAATCTCATTGTTAACCACAGGACCACTGTATCTTGGAATAACCTGTAGCCATAGTAACAAGATAAGGACATATTCCTTAAACGCTTAACTATGATTCTGAGTTCTGTGTGCATTCAAGAATGGTCGATTCTTGTTATTTATAATTGAATTAATTTTCTGATACATTTGGGGTCCACTCTTCAGTAGAGGTTTTCAATTACCTTAATTTCAGATGATGAGAGTAATAAGATTTTCTTCGGGCTATTATTGTTAAAACAAGGGTTAGAACATTATAGTGTAAAAAGAGGCTTAAAAGGACATTTAAAAATGAGTAAATATTTTTGGATGATCCAAATAGTGTCTTTGAGGATAAATATTAGGCATACAAGGGCAAATCTATCTTTGAGCTTTCAAGAGTGACCTGCACACCTGCCCAACATGCCAACTGCCAGCATCAAGCTCCCTTCTAAATACACATCCTTACGCACATAGATTAGCATACATCACCACAGGAACTCCTGCAGTGGATGCCAGGTAATTCAGAGACTCACATCTGTTCAAAATGCAGAGAATGAGTATCTATGGAGTATTGAGTCCTGGATGGGACTACAGTATCACACCCCACCCAAGACTCAGGAACCACCACTGAGTAGAAATGGAAAGATTAAGAGGCAAAGGTTGGGGGAGTGCTATGGGATGCTGTCCTCCATGGTTCTCGTGAACTCACTGCAGCTATGGTTGATGGTACCAAACTGGTCCAGTGAAAACTGGTCCAGCACAGGCTGGGGAGGGCGCGCAAGGATGCAGTTAAAGCCGAGAAGTAACGTCTGCTGGAGAGGGAGGATTAGTTTTCTTCAGCCATAAGGCTCGTGGGAGGTTTGCCCAGCTCCAGGGGTTGTCCCCACACCCATGCACGCAAAGGAGATAGTGCCCACTGGACTCAGTGGGTCATTAGAAAGATGAAGACAAGAAAAAGGAGAAGAGGAGAAAGAGAAGAATTCTGGCAGGGCATGTTGGGGTTCTGGGAGCAGCTGACGTGGAAAGTGGGGTCTGGCTGTCAGTTCCCATCTCCAGCTACATCCTGCTGGAGTCATGGTGAGGACCCAGGTTGTGTGCAGGATGAATGACAGGTAGATCGAGAGGAGTTGGGGTAGAGGACACAGTCCAAGAGCCAGAGGTCCAGGACAATATTTTCAGTCACCGCTACTTCTCCGCAAGAAACAAAGCAAAACACATAGAAATGAATAAGGCAGAGGTAAAACAAGGCCGTGTATTTGTTTGTGTTTCTGAGCTGTATTGACAGGGTCCTTGGTGCCTGGTGAACAATTAAATCAGTACAAAAATAATGGCTGCATTGTTCCCCTTAACGATGCCAACAATACCGTGACAGGCCAGGAATAGTTGAGTATGGCAACTTTGCACAAAAGCTGCGGCCCAATTCTCACATCCTCTCTGATAAGGAGTTTTTTTTTTTTCTCTTTCATTAGCCCAGTGGAGTCGTAACTGTTAGCCTTCAAAGAATAAATATCAAACCCGACGTTGCGACTGTACAAGTCCCTGTGATGGGCGGCTGACAGGGGGGTTGGCGTTGCCCCGCTCTGGGTCTGCTGGAGAACAGGGTAACACTGTGGCTCGTGGCGCCTTGACAAATAGCTCATCACTGTAATTACAGCAGGGCTGGCTGCCCTGCTGCTTTGAGCTTCATCTCCCTTCATGTGGACAAATAAATTGGAGAAGCAACATATGGTTGGGGACCAAGGACTGAATGTAGGTCCCATGCCTAGAGCAGGGAGGGCAAGAAGCAAGGCTGCCACCATGCGTCTGTCCCTTCTGTCCCCATTTGCAGCTCAGACTACAGCTTGCATGGAATCATGTCCCACACTGTCTCTGAGGTGGAATGAGGACCCAGGCCTGCATGGATGACTTGGGTGTCACAGGGACAGCAGCCGTAGGAGCTACCAACTATGACAAGATAAAGGCATCTCTACTAACATTTTATGAATACAGGAACAGGTGCCCAGGTAGATGGAGCCTTACGTTCACAGAAACCAGATTCGCCAGCCCAGGAAAGTATCTCATGCAGGCAAATGGAATTAAAAAAAATCAACCTTTTTTTCCCTAGGGAAATTTAGCTCAGGGCATTTTTTGTTTTGTTTTGTTTTGTTTTTTAATAGACAAATAGCAGATCTCAATGTATCTCTTTTTGCAGGACATGGGTGTAAACAACTCAGTATCTCTGGTGGATAGGTATTTATTCTGCCAGAAAGTTTGCAATGTCTCTTACATTCTAGGTCCTAAGAGAATAGCTTTAGCCTACCTACACCACAGTGCTTCTGTTTTTTTTTTTTTTTCCACCGCTAAATACTCATTCCCCTCGCCTCACCTAAGGCATGGAGAGTGACAGATGGAGGGACAGGGCCACAGGATTTTTAAAAACACTGTATTAGTACCTTGTCTGGACCAAGCACTATCTAGAGAAAATCCTGTCTGAATACAGCAGCATCTCAGGCGAGTTCGTGCCCTTGGAAACTTTGGGTCTTTGAGCGAAGGAGGTCTTGAAAACCTAGACAGGCAAACCTATCTTCTCATGGGAGAAACATTCAGAGTCACTTGTCCCTTTTGTAGTCAATGTGGGCCAGCTAAGAAGAGGGGGAGGCAGAGAAGAGCACTGTGATTGAGTGCTTGGCAGATGACAGGCAAAATCAGTCAAGTGATATTGTCGTGTCCTTCCTTCAATCTGGAAGGTGGGTGGAATGAGTCTAATGCATATAATGAGGAGTGGGACCCAGAAGGTGGTTAAGAGCCAAGAGTGAAGCTCCTTGCCATTGGCATGATAGAAGTCGTAGGCACATTGGTTTGGACTGGTTATGTGGAGATATGCATGGGTGAGACATCCCCAGGCTGCAGCAACATAAAGTAGGAAATTCTAAGGATGGGCTGGTCATATCAGAGGCAGGCAGAGGGACAGCAAGGGTGACTGACAACTGACAAAGCCTGAAGAACGCAAAGGATAAGAAATACCAAAACAAACAAACCAATCAAACCTACAAAGACATGAAATACCCAAGGAAGAGAGTTCGTGGACTCTGAACACACTCTGCGTGCCTGGGGGTTCTAGGCAATTCCATCTTGATAGCCAGAACATTAAACTAAGTGCTACATTTCCATTAGTGAATGATATCTCAGTTTGCTTTAAGACAAGGGCCTGGGATACAACACTAAAAATATCAAAATGCACATAAAAACACTGACATCCAAGGAGTTTGCTCTCCCTCAAACATTTTGCTTCGGTTACCTGGAATATTGACCTACGAGGAACAATTCTTTCCACAGAGCTAAATCCAGATAATTCACCTCACGAAACAAGCCATGGTTTACTTAACAGGTTACATAATGTTAAATTATATAAGACGACAGACACGCATGCTCAGGCATTACAGATAATTTTCTGACAATTTCTTAAGTATGTACTTTATTTCACAAAATCTGTCATTTTGTTTATTTAACAGCAAGTGACATCATGAAGAAAAATACTTTTATTAATTCGCAAATAAATAGATCTCTTCTACACATAACAGAATGGTATATGTAATACCTGTCTCCTCATGCAGAGGTAAAGTGTGTACGCAATATCTGTCTTAAACTTTACCACATTACTTAGACACTACTGGAATTAGACTTTTTGACCATCTGCCCACCCACCCATCCATTCATCACCCATCCATCTATACATCCATCCACCCACTCACGTACCCATCCATCCATCCATCCATCCATCCATGTACCCAAAAACCATTCATTGAGAGCGTTGTCTGCCAGATATACTGATGCTAAGGACAATGTGTGAAGGTCTGTCTGCTGGCTTTGATTTTGCAGCATAACAGGGGAGAAGCTTTCAGATAACCAATCAAACAACGTTTTTGACTTCCAGAAGATTTTGAAGAGGGACAGAGGCATGAGTATAGATGAAGGCAGCCCTGACATAGAATGAAGAGTCAAGGAACCCTTTTCCAGAGGAGAGATAGTCTAGCTGAGACCCGAAGGATACTCAATCATATGGATAGATTAAAGTTTAGAGAGAGGGCCCACTTGAGCAGTGTGGAAATGGCCCCCACAAGCAGCTTCTTACGTTGTAGAAGCTGCTTTCCCCAACAAAGTAGTTAGTTGTACAAGTGAGACACAGCCACTGCGTGAGCTCTTTCTGTTTCACAGGAGATCTCTGACTCTAGAAGGGTGCTTAGGGCCTAAGATTGGGCCTCCCTCTCAGAACACTACCAAGAGCAATACAAACAGGACTAGAATTGGTCTTGGTAAAGCGGTCCCAGAGACTATGAGCCTTCTGAGATCAGTTGTGTTGTGCTGTGCTGAGCCTGAAAGCCAGGGAAGGCCCCATGCACCAGGCAGCCATTACCACCTCTGCAAACGTTCAGGAAGACAAGAGCAAGCAGAATGGGATGTGAACGAGCTTAGAAAAGCATCCCGTATCTTGTCTAAACAGATTTGAGACCATGCCACCATCAGGGTCCATCTTTTAGAACAGAAGAGAAGACAGAAGTACTTAAGCTATAAATATGGCAGCTAGACATCCAAAACTTCAGGCCAATGCCTCTGACTTAGGAAGAGGAATAGGGATGCCCCAGAGACTCAGTACCTTGTTGTGGATTCTCTCACTGAGGATGATGTAACAAGTGTGTGTTCAACAGCTAGAACTCAGTAGACCAGTGCCATTCACCTCACTCTCTATAGCATATTGTCCTTTATTTGGAAGGGACACATTGTTGGGTGTTCTTGATGTCATGAATCTTAGGTCACCTCATTTTCAGGAGGTGGAAAAACAGAGAAAGAAATTGTTGGTGCATTCTTCAGGTGAATGCTTTTTAACCATGCCTATGCATTAAGAGTTTATGCATGCTGACTGCTTAGTAATGTTACTAGGAGACAATGGGCATTGAGGTGGCAGTGGCCCAATACATAGAAGGGAAGGCTGTGATTAGATGCCACCTCTGTCAATCATCAGGGAGGTATGGGAAGCTTGAATACAAAGAACCAAGCTATCTCTGCAGAGTTTAACCATGGATGGGTCTTGGATCATTATCTGTAATTATTATTGTGAGCCCACCCAGGAAAGGGCAGAATAGGGGTATGAAACAATCTCTCACCACAGCAGAGGGTTGAGGAACAAATGTTCCTAGGGTGTGGCATGTATATTAAAAACATTATAATTAAGAAAAACATCAAAAGGGTCTTTGTTGGAAATTTCTTTGACTTGATAGCTAGGGTCCTAAATGGTTTTTTGTTTGGTTTGTAACATAACATTAAATTAAATGAAAGTCTGGTGAGGACAAGGAGATGACCTCAACTCAAGCCAATAAATGGTGGCTGACATAAGAGCTTATCCTCAGGATGAGAATAAGAGGAAGGAGGCTGTAGAAGAGCCCACTTTTTAGGTAGGAATGGTCCCCCCCCAGACTGGCAGATCTCCCTATCTTGATGGTTACAGATGCCAGATCTGATCAGGCTCTGCAGACATGGAACGGGCTCTGACCTGGCTTACGTGGTCAGCTATTGTCCCTAGATATGATATTCTTTTGGAAATAAACATTCTACCGGTCCAGTTCCTACAATGCATTACAGAGCCAGAACAACGAATTTAAATTTCACTGTGTATACACCCACTCTGGAATTGGTTTTTGCAGCAGAATCCACTAAAGCTGACCTAACAGTTTCACAGTGAGGTCTATCTCCTGCAGAAACGAGCAGATACGCTCACTCAAAGGCATGCTCAAGAATTTTTACAGCGGCACAATTTGTAATCACTAAAACCTGGAAATGAGCCAAGCCCTCCACAAAAGAAAGGGCAGTTGGGAGACTCAGAAAATGCAATCCTGTATATCTGATTCTACAGGTATATCTCACAGCATGGACTGATCTCATAGATGCACCGCTGAGCCATAAAAGCTAGACAAATCCCACATGTTCTAAGATTTAATTCACGTCTTGCACGAAACAAGGATGCTAACTGATAGTCTTACATGTCTGGAAGATGTAGGCGACATGAGGAGGCCTTTTGGAGGCTGGTCATGTCCTATTTCATGACTGACGTAATCATTACATTGTATCCTATCTATAACCCCCACTACACTGCATTCTACTGTTTTCACACATCTGTATCTATCTGTTGTACTTTAATAATGAAATTTTAGAATCTGAACTTTGCCATCTTGAAGCATTATTAAACGTTATCCATCA
Source organism: Neodon shergylaensis (assembly GCA_025134845.1). NCBI lineage: Eukaryota > Metazoa > Chordata > Mammalia > Rodentia > Cricetidae > Neodon > Neodon shergylaensis. Next base: position 10,189,667 of record JABTXL010008991.1, on the reverse strand, counting down.
CTCAGCTTTCCTATGTGTGAAAGCCATGGAAAGACCCTGGCACGGTGACTGGGGAATTAGTGACGATACACATAGAATGTCCCATAGAGGGCAATCCTCAGACCTGGTAGGGAGACACAGCCAATGAGGTGAAGTCACGTGGGAAGGATGGAGGAACCCTGGGCAGGATTGAAAGACTTTCAGTGTGTTCCTTCATATTCTTAGGAATGGGTAGGAAGTTACTGTTCAAAGAGCCACATCTTCTTACCACTATCAGGGCCAGGCTAGATGGGAGTTGTATGATGAGAACAAAGGGGTCTAGACCTGGAGATGGAGAGTTGGTGGTCCAGATGGAAGCAGAGCTGTGTGGGCACGAGCAAAGGCCTCAGCAGAACAGGAACACGGTGGAGTTGAGCTTCTAAGGGTTGCTGAGATTTGCTGCTGACACAGCTTTTGACTGTGTCCAAGCTCAAGGTTTATGAGATGAATAATGACATATATGCTCACATATGCACATAATGTATACACACATATATATTATGATACACTTTGTTATATATATATATATTCATACACATCCATGACCATGTGCATATGCTAAGATTTAATTTGCTTTAGATAATTTACTTTATGCATATAACTATTTGGTCTGCATGAATGTCTGTGCACTGTGTAGATGCCTAATCCCCTCAGAGATCAAAAGAGACTATCAGATCCCCTGGGACCAGAATCACAGATAGTTGTGAGCTACCACATGGGTGTTAGGAACCAAACTCAGGTCATCTGGCAGAGCATCCAGTACTCAACTACTGAGCCATCTTCCATGCCCTCATGCAGAGGTTTGTGAGTGGCCATAGTGACAATATGATTTGCAGTGGGGAAGTGTTGAAGGGGACTGCTAAATATCCCTCAGTGGGGACTGTAGGAGGTTTCCAATCATTCATTGCCTGTTATAAGCGCCTTTGCCATTCTGGTGTACCAAGTGTTGTCTTTCCCCTTGAGGGATTTACTAGATTATCATGGGGCACACATACTCATATCCTTCAGTAGAGTCCCCACTAAGATGCCTCAGAACCCCAAGAACTGCACAGTGGGTTGCCCACTTTAGAATGGCTTTGGAGACAGTCACAAAATGTTAGGAAGGAAGGTTCTGAGACTCAGAACAAAACCAGTGAGTACTAGAGGTTCATTGTGATCTGTATTAACTTAGGATAGAGTTCCCAATGTATGGGCTATGAACTACATATGCTAACAGCACCAGGAACTGTTGGAATGCTCCACTGGCATCCCAGATCAGAGCTGGGGAATATGAACCTCAAAGATGGGGCCAGGGTCCTACCCTGAAGTATCACAGACTCATACATGGTCCAAAGGTTAAGGGGTGAAGCCTAGACTGTCAGTACTGGCTACCTTGAGTATAGGTATTATTTTAAAGTACGTGTATTTCAATCAGGTTTCTGTGATGAACATGCATTACTAACAAGGGGGACAACATTAAAAAAGAAGTGAAGTCAGACTTGTTCCATGTCGTGCTTGGAGTGCTTTCCACATGCAAGCAGCAAAATAAAAGCAGTACTTACAAGGAATTTCAAGTTGTCAAATAAATGAACTAAAATTTGAGCAACACAGAACATGTGAATTGTGTAGACTAATGCCTAGCCAAACACCGGCATTCAAGAGAGAAATTACCAAGAAGAAATGTACTTAGAAAGAATTTGAGGCTAGCAGGCCAATACTGAACGCAGCTGTTCCGTATTTCTGACTTGGCAGAAAACAATATTTCAAATTTACTACAAGGAAGGACTAAAGAAAAACCCAAGGCACAGACTATACCAGGCCTTGTGTTTGAAACTGGAGAGACATGGGGAAGAGGTGGGAGGGAGGACTCCAGTGTTCGCCTATGCCTGCTGCTGGTACCCTATATATCCATTAAAACACACTAACTCCAGCCAACCTGAGCTTCTGTTTCTCAACAATACACACCACACAGCTGGCCCTGCCTCCTCTGAGGAAGAAGGGAGCCACCAAAGGCTCCCCAGAGAGATTCTTGGGGAGGTAGTAAAGGAAATGCTTTGGTTTCATTGGCCATCTATCCACAGCCAAACACTGGGTCTAGCAGAAGGCCTCTGAAGGTAACTCTTCAGACTCTTGCATAGCCGTGATTATCGTGGCCAAGAATCTTCTTGTACTTCCTCCTTACCACCCACTCACCCATTCGTGTCGTCTGTCATCTTCTCTCCCGCCCCCACTTCTCCCTTTCAAGGAACACTTTGTACCTGCCTCCAGGTCCCAACCTCCATTTTCATCCTTTAGGTGTTATCCCTGGCAACCAATCACAGTAATCTTCCTAATGTGCCAATCTGATCATATAACATACCAATCTGATCATATGAGCTCATAATTTACCCTCAATCACCGATAGAATCAAGTCCAAGCTCTGACATCACTTTTATGACTCTGGCCTCTAGCCCTTGATTATTTCCGCAATGGTTTCCTGCCAAGTTCTTCCTCACATCACAGCCCTCTCAAGTTATCCTCAGCTCACTAGACATAAAATCCTCTCTGTTGCCACAGTGGGCCACATCCTTCCTACCACAGATGGGACTTTCCACCCTCCCTAGCTTCTCCTTGCCCACTAAACAACTTACCATTCAGAAACCTTCTCGTAAGCTACTCGCTCTGCCAGACTAACTCTTCAAGCTCTCTCGATCCTTGTCTGCCTGTGGATGAATCTATCTGCCCTCTGGAATGGGAGCTTTATGAGGGAAAATTGTGACATTGTGATAGTTAGCTATTGTACTGCCATGCACACCACAGTCGCTTCATGCATATTTCTGGCTGGATGGTGAGGATTTAAGTTTTCAGCCCAGGAAGAACGTTTGGAATATCATGAGGCCTCACCTGAGGCTTTCTTCATCTAAGCTACCTGGACAACAAGAACCACCAGCATCTTCAACAAAGAGTCCATGGATTGGGACATGGAGTCTTACCATAGAGGGACTTTGAGTTTCTTCCATTACTGCTTGTAGAAGAGGACTCAGTCCATGTACCCTGAGGCGTTCCTCACTGTGACCCCCAACCCCACATCACATCTCTCCCCTCTAACTGATCTTTGAAAGCCAGAGCCAGGAGATAATGGAGCTCTCCAGACAGCCCTCCCATCTTCTCGGGAACTTCACTTCCCTGCTTCTGTCTCCACCTGACCATCACTACCCTCCTCAAAGGTGGGATTAGAGAGGGGATGCTGATCTCCACTATGTCCCGGGCTCACATCTTCAGTCCCCAGCCCCTGAGTCAGCTGCGGCCTCACCATAGAGCAAGCATGGACAGGTGACCTTTCCTGAATTATTCTGTCCTTCATGGTTCCCTTTGAAAGAACAGGGCTGTCTTCAGAGACACCAATGAGCAAGGCAATAGCTTTTACTGGCATGCAGAGAGCCTCCCAGTACAACGTCTAGTTGTTAAAGTGAGACATGACCTCTGGCCTTGGCTCAGTGTGCCAATATGTACATCAAGTACACGTCGTGAGCTTACCGTCATTTCTCCTCAGCACACCTCTCCTTCCCTCACCTTCCAGGGAGAATCAAGACAATTGCCGCCTTATGCATCAGCCTCAGGAGACTGACTCAGGGCACTTTTATACAAAGCACAGGGCAGTGGTGCTGAAGAAGCAAGAATTAAGCTCTGCTTATATTCCATACTAGTTGTGTGACCATGCTGGGATGTCATGGTCTCTGGGGTAGAGCCTACTACCGTGGTTTTGCTGAACGTTTATATTGTCAAACCGATTTCTAAATACTGATGTTTCTACATATCCATAGGCTGCTCTCAACTTCGAGCTGAGAAGCTTCTCTTGGACAGCAGTCAACAACAAAGACAGATAAGTAGTCAAAGTGACTCAAAGTCACTTATGAGAATAAGTGACTCTAACTGCTCAGCCTGAAATGAGACAACTTTACCAACGTCCCTCCCACCCCACCGTCAAGGCTCAGAAAACATTGAGAAAGAGGAGATAGAAAGAAAGAGGAGACGGAGAATGGGCAGGCATGCCGTTAAATGCTGTCTTCTGGGCAGGACGGGGCATTACACTTATGAACCCACCACAGCTGTGGTTGTTTGCACATGACCTACTTAAGACCAAGCCAACTGAACTGCCAGCATAGTTGGGGGAGACTCTCAGGAGGCCCCGCTTTCTAAGGAGGTGTTGACAGTAGATGGCTACTGGGGCAGGAAGGATCCTTTGAGGACATGGCAACCGGTGGGTTGCCCACGCTCCAATGCATGGCCCCATAGCCATGCACATAGGGGTAACATTAATTAGACTTAAACACTAAAGAAGAGGACATGAATTTGGGGGAGACAGGCATGTTGGGCTTTCAAGGGAAAGTTGGAGTGGTGAAATGAAAGGGAGATATGACCACATTTAATTGCCTACATGTACAAATAATATTTTTAAAGGATCACACACTTGTGCATGCATGAGTACACACACACATACACATACATACACACACACACACACACACACACACACACACACACACACACACACA
>JABTXL010008991.1:10162081-10185125 GCA_025134845.1 Neodon shergylaensis | reverse complement strand
CACACACACACACACACACACACACACACACACACACACACACACACGGTGGCCTTTGCTTGTTTTTTTGCCCCTTAGCCCAGAACCGGATGGTGGAGAGGTGGTAGATGGTGGTCAGGCACTTCTCTGAGCTGGAGGCTCTACTCAAGCTCGGTTCCCCTAGTATCACTGTGCCCTTTAGCTCCTTCTGATGTTACTCTCATGTTTCACACTGGAACAAATTTCTACTCCTCTGTGACTGTCAGTAGTGAGCCATTCCGGCACATTTTAAGATAGCGACTTTAAAGTGGCCATCATGGGAGTGTTTACAGCAATAAAGCAGAAAATGTTCCTGGTCGAGGCTTTCTTCCCCTGGCAGTAGATTTTCAGGATGGTGCTACCCAAAGCCTCAGGCTCTGAGTTGTGGAATCTTAGATAACTTCTACAAATCAGGCCACTTGAGTTCAGGAGACAGCACGGTGCATGCATTGGCACCAGGAAGGGAGAATGGGCAGGTTGATTCCTCCTCCTGCAAACCACCCTGTGGGTTATTAACGAAAGCTGAACCCTACCTCCTGCCTTTGTTCCGTTCCTTGTTTGTGTGTTTTCACATTATGCAGTGAAGCTGTTTCCTTAACCATCCTGAGCTGTTCTGAAATCCTTCCAGGCTCCCAGTACATTGTAGGCGGTGACCCCAAACTTGGCTTGACCAAGAGCTCAGCCATTCCCAGAATAGATCCCGCTTTACAGTGTGCTTCCAAGACCATTTCTGCAACTATGCTGCAAGAACATAATGCTGCCTTCTTAGTCAAGTAACTATGAGTCAAGTGAAAAGTCATGTTTTTGTATGATGCTTACAAAGACTAATGGGAAACTCAAAATGCCCATCTGTTACCGTGAGTAGATCACTGTTGGACAGGGAAGGGTCCTGGGTTCAGGTCTCTGCAATGCTCTCCTTTAACTGAGCTATCTTAGGTAAGTTAGTGCCTTTCTATTAAACTTCCTCATCTATGAAATGGGTACAGGGTTGTCTACAGTGTTCCTATAGCAACTAGAGAGAAAGTTTTGTTTGGCTTTGCGTCTGACCCTTGTTAGCTATTGCAGATTGTGGTCGAATAAGGAAACTGCTTGGTACCTCTAAGGCTAGGGTGATAACTCAAGCTTAATGTTCACAAATAACTAAACATACATGCAGTCTGAAGTCAAATGTGCATAAGAGCAAAGGCCAGGAAATGGTTCAAATTGAGACCCAGAAGAGTAAGAGACTTGGGGTGAAAATACCTCCTCTCCCTCAGGCTCAGGCGCCTTTATTGGCAGGGTATATATCATGTAGGGCATTCCTGCATATACATGTATTTGGCAGAGAACCAAACTAACCCAATTATGTTTTATCATTAATTAAGCTTTGCAGAAGGAGGGCAACATATGCTAACAGTGGGCATAGCTCTTATTAGACTTCAAAACTAAGTTAGGGAGGCGGTGGCGGGGAAGAGACAGAAATCTTAAATAAATAAATAAATAAATAAATAAATAAATAACTGACTCTGCAGAGCTGTGAGAGTCCTGAGTGTGAAATAAAAATATGCCAATACGAATAAACTCAAAATTCTCTCTCTCTCCCTCTTTCTTTCTCCCCCTCCTCCTTCTCGCTCTCTCTCTGTCACTCACACACATAGACACACATTCACCCACCACAGAGAGCCCATCAAAAATTAAAATCTATTGTAATCTGCTAAGAGTACTGATATTACCCAACATAATGGCTGACTGCCAATCAATTTTGCTAGTGGACTTGTTGCCACTGTAGAAAATTAAAATTTGTTGACAATATCCAGACCGATCATATAATGGTCTGTTAATTCCATTCTCATAACAAAGTAGGTTCTGATCACTTTCATTAACCAGCAACTACCAAATGCTCACCTACTCAGCCATAGCTATGGCAAATTTAAGGCCAAGGATATCCAGAGGCCTACTGTGGGCTAAGTGGTCTGCCTGGACCCCACATCTGATAGGTTGCACCTAGCAGGACTGTAAGGGAAGAGCAGAAGGAATTAAACCATTGCTCAAAATGTGCTAAATGTCACCACAGAGAACCCACAAAGTATAAATGAGAGCAAGTGAAAACTCCACAAGAGAACCGTGCTGGAAATGATGTACAGCTCCACTCCAGAACGGGGGCCACGGGAAGAACAGGATTTTATCTGGAAGCCACATTTAAAACAAGTGCAAAGAAATACACGACACATATATTAATGCGACCCACCAATCAAAAATATTTTGTTCCAGTATGATGAAATATCAAGATTATTAACGTTATTCTTCATTCTTTGCACAGGTGCACACATGCCTGTATACACGTGTGTGTGCATGTATGAGTCATGCTCATGACACAGTCAAAATAGAGTCCTCTCTGGGTCGTTTCCATGCTTTGGTCTAATGATCTATGCTGATCCTCGTATGGAGAACACACGGCTCAATGACATATTTCCTCCTTCTTGGGTTACAGATGTCCTTCCCAATGTCCATTCTACTAATTTATGGGAGTGTAAAAAAGGGTTTTCACTAAAATGAACTTCCATTGGCTTTGATGGAAAGGGTCCGCGATGAAAGTGGAAACCCTAATAAGCATTTCATAAATGCCTTGTCTTTCAAACTCAATATAAAACAGAATAAAATACATCTTGCAAAGACCTCCATGCCGCCGTGCAGATTTAAAGTCCCCTGCTCTCAATCAATTGGGCCTAAGAACTCAAAAACCTCTAAAGATGCAGTAAAATATTTATCAGCAGAAGTTGGTGAAATTGAGAAATTATTTATGGGACAAATTCTGGAAAAGTCACATTTTGGAGGGGGAGGGGAGACAGTACATATTGAGTATACTATATGTTACACTCACACATGACCCCAGCTCCTTCTTTCTGTGGAGAATTCAAGGGAGGAAGCGTGCTTAGGACTGTGGGATGTTTTCCTCTTTTCTCAGAAATGAGAGGGTTTCTAGGGCAGGTTTCATAGGGAAGAGCCCAAAACAAGGAGGAAGATGCATTTCCTGATGGCCTGGTGTCTTCCTATTGTCTTCCCAAAGCATTTGGGTGCATTCTACCTGCGTGCTCCCAACCAGCTGATTCAACAAGCAAGTGTAATAGAGGGTCATGGCTATCCAGGGTGTACTCTTAGGATAGGAAAGGGGTCTCCGGACTACCCATGTCCTAGTAATCTGGCAAATTGCAATCTCATAATTATTTGGTGGGCAGGTGGGTTATGCATCAGTCACACTGAGCCTATAGCCTCGAGCATTCCTATGTAACCTTTCTGTGGGTCGACAGTCCTGCATGGCATGGGATAAATGAGGAAACCCTTCACACAGGGCTCATCCACCTCAGCACCTTTTTCTTGATAGTTTTGTCCTTCAGCAGAACTAAAAGCTTTCCAGGAGACAATGGTACAGATTCTGGTTTTCCGAGGGAGGAGCTAAGGTGTGTTCTCCATAGCCATCGCTATCACTAGCTTTCAGGCCGAGAGTCACAACCCACTAACTAGGTTCTAATATGAGCAACCTCTAGCATGGCCAGCTAGAACGTCCCCATTTACACTGGTTATCTGGATATAAGTGTAAGTGAAACCTTTCTCACTTAAAACAATCCAGATTGGTACAATAAATGGCATTGACACGGTATAGTTCTCTTTAGCCCCACACAATCCTCTGTCAGTCTCTTTCTAGGCAATTTCCCCAAGCACCTTCTCTATCAATTAGAGGGCAGCTGGGGCCAGCCTAGGCTGTAGGTGAATGAATGAATGAATGAACAAATGAGCATGAAGCTATCCAGAAACAAAATTTTTGCCCCTTTAATTGCACCAAAGGCAATTTTGTTTTTCAGTTGACGACCCCTCTTGACTCACCATGGAGAGAATCTCAATCTAGGTCCTCCACAAAGTGACAGTTTTCCCATTCGTGATGGGATACTAACATCTAAATCTCACAAACTTCTGGGTGCTTCATGCAAAATAATTATCTTGCAAAAAGTCTGCCTTTGCTTTGTAGCCCCTGAAGGAAGTTATTTTCCTCACCTGGCCTGCTTGGTTTAATCTTTGATCTCGTTCTTTCCTTTCTCTCTTCTACCTTACCTCCATCAGCTCTACCTGCATCTCAGAGAGATGGGAGAATACAGAGGCCTTCAGAGACCGCTGGGAATGGGACCAAGGAGGATCTCTGGTCTCCATGTGTCACTGTCTTCTGAATCTCTCTGGGTTAGTGCACCTCTGGCTTTAGTATTACATATCAGATCACAGTCTAGGGTGTTCTTATTTGAAGAAAAGATTCAGTGGTGTGCTGGTTTGAATGGGAAGGTTTAGAAGGGGCGGTCTTGCCGGAGGAACTGTCACCAGGGTTGGGCTTTGAGATGAAGTCTCCAGTCACTTCTACCCCTCTCTCAATGCTTCAAGGCTTGGATTGCAGACCTGAGCTCTCGGCTCCCTGTCCCTGGGCCAATGCTCACTCACTGCTTGCTGCCACACTTCCCTGCTATGCTAGACTCTTCTCCCTCTGGAACTTTAAGTCCAGATAAACTCTTCTAGAAGTTGCTTCTGATCATGGTGTTTTATCCAGCAACAGAAAGTAACAAAACTAGTAGCTATTAAGGAAGACCCTTGGCTCATTTTGGATCTCCCCCAAAGTGAACCCTAAAACAAGTCTTCTATTGTGGTCACTTTATTTAGAAGGCAGCAAGGCTACGCCTAGCTAAGAGTCAATACTCAATTGTGTGGGTAGATTATAATTCCATAGAGGAGAGCCCAGAAACTGAGGATCAAGTCTCAGGAGCATCCCACCTGAAGGGAGGGTGAGGAGTTGTGTGTTCCCCAGTGTTCCTTGTTTGCCTTGGGCTTCATGTGTGGATGAAAAAGTCTTCTGGCTTTGGAGGACAGACTTTGCCCAGCAAGATGACCCAGAACAGCTATACATGTGGTGTTAACTCTATGGTGGAGTTTCCTGGGAAAACTCAGGACACTGATGGATTCTGTGCCATCACTGGTCTGATATAAACACTTTGCTAGCAGGTTTTCCTGATCTTTCCCCATCTCAGTTCCTGAGTTAACTTTTTTGTGTTCCTTAGAGGCCCGGTGTGCTTGGCGTCTGTGAGTAAGAACTCTTGCTGCCCAGGAGAAAAAGTCCCTGCAATTCTACCTAGTTTATGTCAGCCAGCATATATCGAGTATCAGCTATAAGGCACCATGGGAAGACCTGGGGACTTAATGGCAGTGGAAATAGACAGGATCCTTGATCTTCTAGGATTAGAGATGCATAGAAAATACTAGTGCCTATTCATGGTTTGTCTGGCACTCCACTAAGCTCTTTCTTCTCATGACATTAATTTCTTATGACAAGAATTCCACGGAGATCCTCTTCTAACATGCCAAGTAGGGGAATGAGACTCTGAGAGATGAAGCAACTGGTCAAGTCACACAGTGAGTTAGCAACTGGGACCAGCTTCATGTCATCTTGCCTCTTGTCTAATACGTGCAGGGGCTGCTCACACCAATCTGAGCCCTCTCCTGTGGGATGGGAGGCTCTTGCTGACGGGCACCGTGATGGCTGACTCGAGTAATCAATTTGATGCACCTGAGAAGATGGACCCTCGAATAAAGAATTGCCTCCATCAGATCGGCTTGCAGCCACTTCTGTGGGGGCATTTTCTCAACTGTTAACGGATGCAGGAGGTCCCAGCACACTGAGAGTGGTGCCATCCCTAGGCAGGTGGTATTGGGCTACGTGCAAAAGAAATGGCTGAACAAGCCAGGGGCAGAAAGATAGCAAGCAGCATTCCTTTGTGGTCTGTGCTTCAAATGCCTTTCCTCGCTTCCCTCAATGGTGGGCTGGGCATGGAAGTGTGAGTCAATTTCACCCCTTTCTCCACATGTGGCTTCTGGTTTTATCACAGCCACAGAAATCAATTTAGAACAGGCGCTCTCTTTTCAAACGGCTTCTTAATGAAGTGTTTGGTTTTGACATGTACTGAAATATAGGATGCATTGACAAGGACATCAATGGATATCTGGCATGTAATAAAGGAGTTTTTTTTTTTTTTTACTAAAATGTGAGTGCTGGGATGTAGCTGGAAAGCATACAAGAGCTTGCTGTAAAATTCTAAAAGCTGGTTGGTCTCTGCTCTCCCCCTGAGAGTTCTGGTTCAGTGGCCTAAGGAGGGGGCCCAAGAACACACACTTCTACAGGGTCCTGGAGGAGCTGACATTGTGGTTCATGCTATCTCTAGAAGGAGGCTGGCCTATGCCTGTGTCCCTCACCATGGCCACACATCAGACCTCACTGGGATCTTTTAGATAACAGCTACGCATGTATAGCTCAACAAAAACAACAAAAAATAAGACACTGTCCCAAAATTTAAAAAAAATTCATTAAACTTCCTAAGGTGGAAAAAAAGAAAGTATTTGCTAAAAGAGATACATCTTTGGCACAATAATAGTTTAAAATGAGAAGTATATATTGATCATCAGAATAAGTGTTTATTACTGCTTTTAATTTTCAGTAGAAATAGAATCCCAATGGTCTAGGACACCCTTATCGCTTGTTCAGACTGTGCCCCCACCGCACCCCTTACTGGGTCTCTTTGTTCCCACTCCTACTTTCTATTCTGTCTCCACAGATTATTCCCTACCACAAAGCCAGGGTGGTCTCTGACATATACACACTGCCCTGGCAGAGCTTCCAGGTTCAGCCATTGTAGACTGTGATCAAATCCCAACTCCAATGCCTCTAAGACAAATCACCTCCAAGATCTTGCAGAGGTCCTCCAGCCATGCTCTCCCTGGCTCACTGTACTGCAGCCCCTAGCATCTGCTCCTCAGAAGTACTCCGTCTCTCCCCACCTCAGGCCTTTGAACACACATCTCTCTACCAAGACACTGTGGACCTGGTTTTCCCATGGATACCCTTATCCTTCCAGTCTCCCCTCGGATATCCCAAATTTCAGCTGCTGTCAGCCACCTTTGCGACCATCTCCTCCCTCCAATTCCTCCGGCTTGTACTCTTTGCTCTTTTCCTCAAGTCGCTGTGTTTTTGTTTTGGACAGCCATTGTCATAAGCTGAAATTTCCGTTATTAAGTTGCATAGTTGCATACATGCCCACTCCCCTCCTAGAAGACAAGCTGGATTCTTTGCTAGTTATGCTGTATTTATCCCATCTTCATGGGACTGTGGCATCAAACAGACTTTGATTTCACCTGGTAAGTAAGTTACTAAAGCCATAGATCCTGGCATTGAGATCACTCATACAAGCCAGCAGCCATGTTCCAACTGCATGTTCAGCAAGAAATAGTAACAGATTCAAATCTGAATTTCTGCATAGACATTTCTGTGGGGGCAGGAGGTACTGATATGTGTTCTATGCAATTTACTTGAGGCCACTGTTCTGGATGAGACTCCTGTACTGGGTCCAATAGGGCAGAGAAAGACAGAACTGAGTCACTTGTAGCGAGGTACACATAATCAGAGTGATTTAAAATGGTTCAGATTTCTGAAAACCAGGACATTCACAGCAACCAATTATGGATGACTCAATACATCTCACCCAGTGGGTCAAAGGTGCCTCTCTGCTTTGTTCCTTAAGGTAAATTACTCTGAAACAACATATTCATTTTAGTCCTTACTCCCCCCTCATCCCAGGTAAAGCCAGTCCCTTCAGCCAGCTCAGCAGAGAGCCCTTCTAGTTCACACACAGGATGTGGCCTGAATCCTGAATCACCGAAACAGATAGTCAGATCATTAAACTCAATTTGCTGATTTCTTTCTTTCTCTCTTTCTATCTATCTTTCTTTTTTTTTCTGTTTTGATGCAATGTACCATCAATACTATGGTCCATTTAACAGTGGCCATTTTCTCCCGGCGACTTTGCACTTCAGGCTCAAGCAACAGTTCTTCGGATCTAGTTAGTGTGGTTGAGTTTCTGTAATCTGGCTTTGTTTCTGGGAAGCTGCCCAGGCAGTGAACTTGGACTGAAACATTTTAAAAACAGGACTTCAGAAAACCAAACAAACAAACAAAAGAATCCACAAATCTCAACACACAGCTGTCTGCCTGTCCCCTGGACATCAGCTACAAAGACAAAGCAGCTGGCTGTTAACCAATGACTTCTTAGAATATCACTTCAAAATTATCTTCTACTATGTAGACCCCACAGTTGTGATATATGGCTGCCACTTTCTCACAGTCTTTTTTCTTCTTCATTGTGAAAATGATTGCTGAACTTCTGACTTGATAAGATCATTTTGACCTCTTACCATGCAGTAATGGAGGCCAGTTCCAGCTAATCACAACGGTTACAGCCTGCTTGTCTTGGGGATGCTCATCCCCTAATAGAAACACTCTGTGCCATTTGTCCTTTGTTCAACTTACCTTGCCAACATCTCTGGGGAAGGGCTGTCTCTGGTTCTCTGGGATCAAGATGGGAGACACCACAATGGACCTCTTTTGTCTCGGGACAGGAGATGTCCTTGCAAATTTAAATATATCCTAAAAGAGAAAACAAGATGAATTGACTAAGGTCTCCCCCAGATGGGAAATTATCAGCCCATTCTGGGCTCTTTGCTTTGTTGTGAAGGACACTACTGTCTAGACATTGTCAATTTTATTCTATCAAATATCTTTAGAGCAACCAAGTGCATGGTTAGTATCCCACAAAAGTTGACACCATGATTCACAATGACAATTATTAAGTCAGTTAATTCCAACTTCTGAATTATCTACCTAAATGTCACATTGGATCTGTACACCCTTCATGCTGTATAGACTGGTCTTAATCTGCCAAACAGGTAGGAGTGATCTGGTTGCAACCAATCTCCAGCCATAAGCATGGCTCCCCGCATGGCCAGCTAGAGGGTTAGGGGTGAAGAACAGTGAGTGACATTTTCACATTTGCTTCCAGGCCTCATGAAGATATGGGTGATGTTTGCGTACTCCATGATCAGGAGTGCCTTTGGGGATACATTTTCCAAGAAAGTGTCCCTGTTTCACTTACTGCAGGCACTGTCACGAGTTTTACATCTAAAAAAAAATCACTGTAATTAATTCTTGGAGAATTTCTACTATGTATTTTGATCATGTTCAACCCCAACTCCTCCCCTCAATTCCTCCCAGATATTCCTTCACCTCCTGAGTCCCCAACTTCATGTCTTTCTTTTTTAAAATTCAATAACCCATTGGCTCCAATTTGAGGGGTTACACCTTTTTAATTCAAGAGCTATATTCTACAAAGGAAATTTAATCATTATTTTACATCAAGGGCTAATGTCACGTCACACAAAAAGAAGGAAACATAAAAATAAACATACAGAGACCCACAACATTATTAAGTTTAAGCTAGAAACTGCTGCCTGCCTACAGAGAGGTAAGAGAGGGGAGAAGGGAGCTAGAGGAGGGTAGCACAACCTTGATCTAATTAAAGGGCTGGAGAAAAATGAGGTGAAAACAGAGCCCCACTTTTAATATGTAAATCAATCTCATCAAATACCACATGCTAATTAAAATGATCTTGTGCATCATCAGGAAAGAATACCTCAGACTTCAATGCCATAGTCAGTTCCCATCAAGACAATGTGGTACATAAAAACTTCATGGCATCACTAGCCCCTGGTCCATAACAGTGTGTGTGTGTGTGTATATGTATTTGTGTATATGTGTTTGTGTATATGTGTGTATGTGTGTTTATGTGTGTACATGTGACCCTGCATTTTATAGTTTTAAGAGAAAACATACATAGGAAAGTCAAACAAGACAAAAGCCAGCTAAAGCTTTGAACACCTCCACAAACATTCACACTGTCGATTTTTCTTGGGATATCGACTAGCAGTCTTGGGGAAAGCCGTCGGGCAATATTTGGTTATCAAGAGCCTCACAAATATCCACAACCCCTCCCTCTATGATTCCATTCTTGGAATACACCTGGGTGCTTAGCTCAAAGGAAGAAGAAAACTACGCAGAAGAACCCTTACTGAGGCAGGACACGCGAAAGGCAAAAGTACAAACCAGTCCAATGCTGAGCAGCAAGGATAAGATTAAACACGAGCCTAGTGTGGGGAGAGCACACCCCAAGCCCTTCCACAGAACGCTAGAGTAGCAATACAGCAAGTGTGGATTGGCCAACATGGGCGCACTTAATGTGTGCCGGCCCTTACATTTACAAAACCCTCCCAGTAAATCCATATCTCTCTTTGGCCAATGGAGAAAGTTTGGACAGACTATGTAGGAATTACCCCCAATTATATTTGCCTAACGAGGAGAAATAACAAATGTCACCAACTATATTCCTAGTGAACACCCTGTTGTGTCTATTCTAGATTACATGACTGTGTCATAGAAGAATGTAAAAATATAAACTATGGAGTCTACATAAAACGTGGTTGGTTTACCAAAATAGTGTTTCTAAGCTGAGAAAAAAATGAAGCTAGATCAGACCACTTCACAGACCAGAATAATTGTTGCAAACCTATCAAAACCTTTTTCTTTGCAATAAGTTAGTTTTCCAGGAGAAGATATGAGCTGTTATTAATGGGACATATATTCAGTTCTGTACAATGGAAGGCATCCTGGAATCAGAGCAGGCAGCAGTGTAAATGCCTTTCATACCACTGCCCTGTCTACTGGGAACTGCGAGACTGATGCTATGTGGACTAGGTCCTGCGGAAGAGCAAAAGCGCTCTTAACCTCTGAGACATTTCTCCAGCCCCGCTTACAAAATTGGTTCAATTGGAAAAGCATTTCCCCCGCAAGCACAGAGAGACTTCAATTTGATCTCCAGACCACACTTTAAAATAAGGCTGGAGCAAGAGTCATGCACTTGGAATCTCGTCACTGGGGAGTGGAGACAGGAGGATCGCTGAGAATCACTGGCTGGGAGATGCTGTCTCAGAGGAGCTGGACACTGTTCAGGTTGACGACACTCAAGGTTATTCTGTGGCCTTCACATGCAGATGCACACACATGTGCACTTGTGTAACATGCATACACAAACACACACAAATGTGTGCATGAGAATGACGGTTGGTTTCTAGGATGACAGTAGTTTCTGCAGGCAGGCAAAGACAGAACACTGGATTCTCTCTCTCTCCCTCTCTCTCCCTCACCTCCCTCCCCTGTGGTGTGTGTGTGTGTGTGTGTGTCTATTTATGAATGACAGTAGAAAGAACTAGCAAAGAGGCCAAAGATTCTGCTGCTTTACTGGGGGACAACAGAAAAATGGGACATATGTAAAATATGGGATACATGCAAATCTCATTTACAGTTAAGAAAACCAACAACTTCAAGAGCCACACATGAGTGAATGCATAGGACAGCCCTGTGTGGAGATTTAAGGCGGCATGCATATGTAAGGACTGGGTGATTCAGAGCTGTAATAGAGCCACAGAGACCTCCGTTCATTACGACAGCGTGTGTGTAAATGTGTCCAAAGTGATGACAAAGCACCCTGTGTCCTCAGCAACAAACTTTCCATTGTTTGTGATGAAGGGCTCACTTGTGTCGTCAAGCCTGCTAGGGGCGATGCCATTGTCCTGGGTGCCTCCCCGCCCCAGCCCGGTGCCCGCTCCTGCTAGCCTGCTCTTCCCAGCACACCAGCCATTAGGGATGCAGTACCAGTCCACCTCTCACCTCTCCCAGCTCCCCGGATGCAGGGGGGTAGGCACAGTAGTGCCAGCCCAGATGTAAAAAGCCAGAGCAAAGACATGGGACTGGGAGGGTCAGAGTGCATGTAGAGTTGCTTCACGCGCCTGTGTGGCGACTCTGAGGGTACCTTAGCAGCGCCTGGAGAGAGAAACTGGGCGAGGCAGCCTTCTTCCTCCCATTCCTAAACACCTTGGCCTTTATTTCACCTTCCAGGGGCTGTTGCTCTGCCTCTGCCTTTGTCAGTTATGCGTGTGTGTCAGCAAAGAACCTCAGTGCTCACGGGCACAAATGCCTGTGATGGGATCCATTCGATTGTGTCTGTCCAGGTTCTCTGAAGCCAGGTGTCTCCATCACCCCTTGCTTGTTAGGAAATCATCTTGTCATAGGAGGACATAGAATTTTCTTTCAAGTTGGGTAAAATGATGATGGCTGGTGGGATCCTGGGACGGCACAAAGCCATGCAACCACTGGAGACAGAGGCAGCCACCATTGTCAAGGGCTGTTGGCGCCCAACAGGAGTAAGTGGGTAGAGGCCATCATGTCTCCGAGCTTCTAGGAGTGTGTGATTTCTAGAAACAATAGCTAGTGACATCAAGCTGTTGATAAGATACTTTGGTCACATAATTGTCACCCTGAAACTGGGGGCAGGGGAGTGTCAGGGATGGATATGGGTGGAAGAATCCTGGGCAAAGAGCATCATACACTCACGTGATGATATCCTTACGAAACCTAGTACCACATATAAGGAATAGATCACCATTTAAGCAAGAGAACAGAAACTGAGCATTTCCAGTGACTTTAGACAGATCAATATCTTGCTGAAATCATTTAAGTATTTGTTTGGTGACCCCCTGCCCAGAAGCGACCATTGTGGAAATGACACATTTTGCCACATTTTACCCAACTGGACGTGTGAGCAATTGCTCTGGGTGACATCATCAAGTGGTGAGAGTTGGCGGGAGCTGGGAGACCCCAGTGAGATCCTTTTCCTGAGAGACCTGTTCGAGAAGAACCCTTCCTGGTCGCCACATTGGTATCATTAGTCTAGGGCAGGCATTCTTAGATCATCACTTGGGAAATTGATAATTTATCTATTTTTAGATGGTATTCATTACAGAAGGAAATATTTACTTCAATTCCTTGTGTTCCTTTCATTTTCATGTAATAGATGATATACCACGATATTAAGAAATGAGTGAGTGTGTGAGTAAACACTCTCCCTTGTGTGGCTGAGCAACCAAGCATCAAGCATGGAGCGCTGAGGAGGTACATTTCCCAGGAGGGAGAGGAAGCTGCTGCGACCAAAACAGGCAATGACACAAAGAAGTTACGGGTTTTTCGGTGGGTGTTTGGGATTTGAGTGGTGACTCTAGAAGTTTCTACTCAGAAAAAAATCCTTTAAAAACACAACCTGCCCCTCACTAATATTGTATAAGTGTAGGCGTGATCAAGGGTGAAGTCCCCAGCACCACCGAGGCAGGGAAGGCCCAGGGGGTGTGGTTCTTGATAGTGTTGCTGACCTCAGCAGGCGCGGTCCCTCCTGGACCCTGACCTCTTCCCTCATGACCAACTCCATCTGTGCTTCCGCTCTCCACTCTTGTCTCGAACATCAGTTCAAGATTCTTTCTCCAGAAAAAGGGATGCAAGGAAGGGGCCTGGGGCTGAACAAAAGAAGGCAGGGGGACAGAAGGAAAAGGCAGGCCAGCATTGATGGGGCGGGAAAGCAGAGAGAGTGGGCAGCCTGAGACAGTTTGGTTGGAAGAGGGTGGGGAAGGAGATGCCAGGCCTGTCCAGCACAGCAGCACCTCCCCAGTCACCAGGAGAATCCTCTACACAACCTGGGTAGGGGTGTGAACCCTGAAGTTCACCCCCGCTCAAACAGTCTCTGTTCCCTGATGCTCATTACACCAAACCCAGCGCCATGTTCTAAAAGTTGGCCTTACAACTCAAAATGCAAGGACCACAGCAACGGGCCTTAGATGTTGTTTCTAAACAGCCGACTTCCTCACATCCGAGCTGCCAGTTGAAAAATAATCCAAAGGCTCCGGCTTCGGATAAAAATTTGCCAAACAACACATCCAGGATACAATTGCCTCTGAAATATTTCATGAAGCAGGAAAATAACAACCCAATCAAGCCCGGCTCGTTCCACTGGAGGTGAAAAATGTTTTAAGCATATTTAGATTCTTTAGTCAGAAGTCCACTGAACCACGTGCAGCGGTGATGAGGATATAATGGAAAGAATTTTCCTCAATCTACTCTGGCATTGATGAAATATTCATGCTAAATAGCTACTTCTCAGCACCTGGAGGGATCCACTAGTGCTTTACAAATGGGCTTGTTTTCCTAATACACACAGAGCCCCTTGCCTCGACAGCTGAATTAATCCGAGCCTGTGTTCTAGGTGCAAGAAGGTAAACTCCAGCAAGGCTGCTTTCCACATCTGCCAGAGTTCAGAGCAGGGAACCGGCCTGAAAGGACAGCCCTCTCATAAACCCTGCCACCTGACTTCTATGACCTGCAGCGGCACAAGGGAGGAAGGTTTTATTTGGCTTATGGGTTCAGGTTCCAATCCCTCAATGAGGGGAAGTCAGTGCAGGAACTCAAGCAGCTATAGTCATGTCACATCCACGGTCAAGAGCAGAGACAACGCTCAGCTGGTTTCCATCCCTCTGTGCAGCTCCAGGACCCAGCCCGTGAAACAGTTAAACACCAAGGCCACCTTCCAATGGATAATTGCACAGACACACCTATAGGCCCACTGATCTGGACAATCCCCCATCAAGACTCCCTTCCCTGGCCAACCTACTTTATGACAAGTTGGCATTTTAGTCCAACCATCACACCCACCCCTAGGAGAATAATTCACAGAAATTCAAGTGCGTATGTACAGAGTGTTGGCCATGGGTTCTCTCCATCATGGTCACACGGAGCTATCCGCTGGACCCTCAGGCTTTTTCTACATCCTCAACAGAATGGAGTCTGCTCTAGCTCAGCCACCGACACTCCCCTCCCGTGTCCCCAGTTGCAGTTAGAGAACAGTTTGGGGATGCCTTCTCATCGCTTCCGGTCAGGGCAGACATTTTCTTTCATGCTCTCCAATATCGCGCGGCAAGCCTGCACCATGTCGTCCTATCCTAAAGGCTCAGGGTGACTTCGGGGAAGAGGCAGTCCCACCTTTCACTTGTCGCCTGATGCTTTTGTCACTGGAATGGAAAGGACGTCAGGAGACTACCTGGCTACCACTGTGGACAGGGCCGCTACTCGGCAGTGAAGCATGACGTCACAGGTGCTGGCTCAAGGGGACATTTGGATAACAGTGAGGATGGAACTGGTCTATTATGGAGTGGATTCAGAGGCAGTGTACAGCTTTATCAATGGTGCAGTGGTACTGTCCTCTGCGCTCCTCCAGAGTGGCATGTCTCTTTCTCAGACATAAGAATATATCTTAAAAGCATTTTTATTCACTTGTGTGTGCACATGTACCATACATACATGTGGAGGCCAGGGGCCAATCGCCATAGTCCCCACTCTACTGTGGAGGCCCTAGGGTTCAAATTCAGCCTTGGAGGAAAGTGTCTTGACCATCTTCCCTGGCCAAAAGGAACTCATTGAAGGACCCACTCTCTGGATTTAGTCTGTTTTCAAATTCCTTGTTCTCTCATCTTTTCTCTATTTGTCAGTCAGTTTGGGGTCTTTTTCTTGATGCTAATGGCTGCAACCTCTAAAATGAGAAAGCTTTTTACCAGGCCTGGCAGGATGACTCAGCAGTTAAGAAGACTAGCTGTTCTTGCAAAAGGCTGTTCAGTCCCTAGCAGTCATATGGCTGTTCACAAGCACCTGTAACTCTAGTTCCAAGGGCTCTGATGCCCTCTTTTGGGTACTCATTACTCATGTGGCATTTGGTACAACATACACACACACACACACACACACACAATTTGCCCCACCAGCTGCCAAAGTCAATCGCTCCCTTTACCCAAGCAATTTTTAAAGATTCTCCATGACGGGAGCTCAGAGACATATTCTCAATATTTAGGCTAAACAAACCCCTCTTCTGAGCCCCTGTATTCCTTCTATGTCACAGTCGTCTTGCCCACATCCCTGGTACAGTTCCCACTACCTCCTCTCTTGGAGACATTTTAATTAAGACACCAGGGTTGCCGTAGCACACTCGGGCGATAACCTCTTTTATGTAGCTCTCTTCAGTGGAGCCTGGAATCGGCAAAGTGTCTTTTATCTCCCTGCTCCGTCTCCCTCTCCTCCTTTTGTTCTATGTTTCTTGTTGGATCACAGGTCCTCACATTTTAATTCAGCCCCATCTCTCTCCCATGCGATGCCGTTTACATTAATAAATTCATCTCCACAATGATGGGCGCACTGTCGCCTGTCTTCCCACGTCATTGATTATTGCGTCCTTTGAAGATTCAAAGGTGCGTCAGATCTACCATGAAAAAGGACAAAAAATAATAAGAAAGAAAGAAAAACACATTTGATATTCTCCCACATCTGAGTCTTCTCTGTGCCGGGTGGTTTTGATGTTGAGATGGTAAAACAATTGCTTAAAGAAGAGGGTGCATGGAATAAATATTCAATTGCTGTGTAATTCGCATTCTTCCCTAAAAGGCAGAAGGGCCCTGCTCCGCTTTGGAAGTCATGGCAGGCAATGCAGAAACTGTTTGATGACTGAGCTCTGAAAATCTTCTCTGGGACCTAGGGAGTTATGTCTGCATCCCAATTGCTCTTTGAACCTATCTCACAGAAAACAATGGCTTGGTTTCATTTGGTTTCCCTTCCATACTGAGCTCCTGAATGCTCAAAACACCTTTCAGACATCTTGCGAACCAGGGGCTTCCAGGCAGCAAAGAAAATAATTTTGAGCTTGCTATGTGTTAGGCCTGGGCCTTCCAAACACTTTTCTCCTCCTTTAATCAATACTTACACTGTCTTTGGGACACGCCATTGCACTCCCACGCTCCAGATGAGGAAACTGAGGCTGGGGAATTTTGAACATATAGCCCAGGCACACACTTTGGAGAGTGGAGGAGCTGGGGATTGAACCCAAGACATTTTAATCTGTCATCTGATAGTTATCTGCTCTGCCTCCTGAATAGCTTACTTTCCCTTTGAAAATTTTAATTACAGAAAGAATTTTACTCCAGATCTCTTCCAGAGAAAGGGTCACATTATTTGTGATCTGGTTCTTTTTGAGTTTACCTTGTCCTCCATGTTCACTGCTACTATTTGGATCTTAGCCAGTATCATTTATTATTTTTATTTTATGCATTTAAATGTTTGACCTACACACACAGATGTGTGCTATGTGTGTGCAGTGCTCAAGGAGGCCAGAAGAGGGCACTGATTCTCCTGGAACTGGGGTACCAGTTGTGAGTTGCCAAGTGGGCACTGGAAACCCAGCCTGGGTAGTCTACAAAAGCAGTCAGTACTCGTAACCACTGAATCATCTACCCAGCTCAATATCCTCCCCTTTTTTGTTTTCCAGAGAGGGTCTCACTATGTATCCTTGGCTGTCTTTGAACTCACTATATAGATCAGCTTCACCTTGAACTTACAGAGGTCTGCTTGCCTCTGCCTCACAGAGCTGGAACTAAAGATATTTATCACCAGTCTTGGCACCAACCTAATTTTTGCCTGGAAAGCAACATAGCCCTTCTAAGGGAATCTTGGCATGTGCCCTCACCCTTGTATTTTTAACATTTGTTCCTCAGCAGCCAGAGTCCTATAAAAACTTAAGCTGGGTGACACCATTCCCTGTGCTTTAGCCTTCAGTGGGATCTTCTAGCATTGGAGTAAAACAGGTAAGCTTCAATTGGCCTGTGGTGTACTAGGCAAGGTATAGCATGGCCCTGTCGCCCCAAAGACCTTGAAATCAGTGCCTCAGTCTAACTGGAGGCGTCTTGGGGTACATCAGATCCAGCTCCATCTCAGAGCACATGCACTGGCTGTTTCCCTCCTCTGGAATGCTTTTCCCCAAATATCTACCTCGTTTCCCATTGCTGTGATGGTGGACTGCAGCAACCACAAGGGCTAAAATAGTACGAATTTCTTATAAGACGGTTGTGAGCGCTAGATGCACTGGCAGGCTAAAAGCAATTTGTGGGCACGGATGGGTTCTTATGAAGGATATAGAAGAGCTTTCTTAGACTCTAGAGGCTTTCTGCACTCCTGGGCTAACAGCCCCATCCTCCACCGTCAAACCTAGCAGGCAGTGACTTGATCCTTCTGTTGCTTCCCATTCTCTCTTTTGAGAAAACTTATAGTTACCTTGAGCCTCAGAACAATGCTGAATACTTGAAATCTCAATCTTTAACCATGTGTTTGTATGTGTGCTTGCATGTGGGGGTCAGATGACAATCTCAGGTATTATTTCTCAAGAGCTATGTACTTTTTTTGTTATTGTTTGCTTTGTTTTAGGACAGGGTCCTTACTGGTTCAGAACTCATCGATTTAGTTAGGTTGGCTAATGACAGAGCCCAAGATCTGGACCTCCATCTTCTACTGAAGTTATCAACATACACCACCTTACTGGGCTTTTTCACGTGGAATCTGGGGTGGGAACGCAGGTCCTTGTGCTTGCATGCAGACACTTTACTGACTGAGCTGTCTCCACGGTCCCTTAATCTCATTTCCTTTGCCCTAGGATTGAAGCATGTGGATCTCGGTTGGGGAGGGGTATCGTTCTTTTAACTACAGTCATTATTTTTCTCTTTATTTATATCAACACTTAGAGAAATCCCACTCTGTGAGTCCTGGCTGGACCAGTGCATTCAGCGTCCACCCCTAATCTTCCACGGTCTGTTTTTCTCTTCCCCACACACTAACCCACTACACGTAGCCTTACTTCCTTCATTATTCCCCTTCTCTGCCAGAATGTAAATCTCACACGTGCGAGTCACCAACCACCATCCAGCCCAGCGCCTGGCATATAGTAGGTGCTCAATAATGCCTGGATTTGTGGATAATAATAACTTAATTTCCATCCTTTACCATGAGTTGAAATACAAAGGATCTTAATCATATTAGGAGATGAAAAATGAGGACGAATGTAATCAACCACGATTCGCTGAGTGCCTATTATGTGGTTTCCATTAGTTAAATGGTGTGTGAAATACAAAATTGCATCCGAAGAGGTGTCAGGCAGCCATTTATTGTGGTGAAGGTTGTGCACGGCACGAAACCCCTGGGGGAGATCGGCGAGGGCTAAAATTCACCCCCTTTTCTGCACTTCTATGTCCATGGGTGCTGGGTCCCTTAGGGGAATACCTTTCTTGAGTGACAGGAAGGCTCTGGGGGTGTACCCTCTGTTGGCACCATTCAGACATTGGGAGCTGATCCTAAACCATAACTCCAGTTACCCACAGCAAGGTTAAGTCACGAAGAGGGAGGACCTGAAGGGAGATGCATTTCAGATTGGGTAAGGATTCGAGAAGACTATAGGGCTATCGACCTCAGTGAGGGAGACCAGTCAGGCTCTGTTGCCTCCTGCCAGACAGAGATACCTTGCACTGCATCTGGCCATCTTGCTTTTCTATCCCTGCCTTTGGCATGGAAGATGCCATGTGGCATTAGGAAATCTGCAACCCTTCTCTGAACAATGGTTTCCTCTCCTCTGAAACACGTGGTCACCCTGACTATGCAGAGAAATCATCCCTGGGCCTAACACACTAAGCACATCAACATCCCCAAACTTTTGATTTCCCTCCCACATTGATTTGTATCTGTAGCACCTGCTACTATCCAAGTGCCTCATGTTTTACCTACTGTTATTCTTGTGTCTGTGCCCCTCCTCTGCCGCCCGCCAGTGTGTGAGAGCCAGAAGACAGGGATTTGATTTTCTCGTTCACACTTAACACCCTCACCCTGGTGAAACAGAGCAGTCCCAGCACCTGTTTGAGCTCAAACAACATATGAATCAAATGAAGGATGAATTAATGAAGCCGAGAAGGCAAAAGGAGCCCGAGAGGAGCAATAACATCCGCCGAGACGCTACACTGTGTTTACTGACTGTTAGCGGAAGCAGAGACAGACGCTGATGGATGGACACTTGGCTGAATGCTAACCCACTTCAGGACAGCTTGGGCAATGTGGGTGGACAGACTTGAAGCCCTCATCTAGAGGAACCACAGGTAGATAACAGTGACACCGTGTCACACCTCCTGAGTGCTCCCCTCAGTCTAGGCACTGTGATGGATACTTTACACTCGCTTTATCTCATTAGCTTTAAAGGCAGATGAAGAACCTGAGGTTTATCCAGCACAGTCTCAAATAGTGCCTCAACGCTAAAAGAAGCAAAAGTTTTGAAGAGTGTTACCAGGCCAATAGTTAAGGCAGAAGGATGACATTGTGTGTTTTATATATTCTCTCTGTCTCTGTCTATCTCTTTCTCTTCTGTAGACTGCATTTATATATCAGTTCAGCGTGTCTGAACTCCCTCACTTTCACCTGCAGAAGTTATCTGTCCTTTGTTGGACATGCAGAATGAGAGATGTTCAGATCACTTAAGGACTTCCCCAGATGATTGCTGTAAAATTTTATGAGCACATTATATATACACACACATAACATAATACCCCAATCTCTAAATAAGTGGCTAAGAAATGGGACAACTGGTCATTACTCTAAAAAGCATTCTCTTTCCACCTTAACACAGACCCTTGGTGACAGCGGTGTCCCCTTGCTCTGTAAACAGCTTGCTCTTGTACTTGGTTGCCACTGTCTGTGAGTCAGTTTCTCACATCCCCAATTCTTTTTCTTTGAAGCAAAATTTCAGCCGTGAACAACTTTGATATAGAAATCATCATGTTCAATGCAAACCAAACTGTTATCTCCATCAAATCTCGGTGTCCATCAAAAGTCACAGCGGATCTTGGAAAGCAGCTCCTTGCAAGGTCAAGTGCTTGCTGTGCCTGTGTGAGGACTGGGTTTCAGATCTCAGCACTCAGGAAAAGGCTGGATGGGCTTGGTAGCCTGCCTGTATGTCTAGTGTTTAAAATAGAGAGATGGGAGATCCCCAAAGCAAGTCGGTTGGCTTTGGCTTCAATGGAGAGACCCTGCCTCAATGAATAACACGTGGTATGATTGAGGGAAATGCCCAACACTAGCCTCAAGCCTTTAACTGTATACACATACAGTTGTGCCCCTACACATGTGAATGCATATACACATGTAAGCAGATCACACACATACACACACACAGAGAGACATTCAAACAAACAAACAGAATGGTATGTTTGGCCAGTCCTATTTGCATAGGCTTCTCATTGGTCTTCTCAAGCTGCCCTGTGGTATGAGTCCAGAAGGATTAAATCCGAATGGACTCAATCTGTTCTGACACATGTCTATAAGGCACAGGCTCTCAGAGTGAGAATTTAAATTAGGCTTCAGCAGAGCCTCTCAGCCCTGAAAATTGAAATCGTGAGTCGTCGTAGCAATAAAATACTCATGAACTGCAGTCATAGCCCAGGGATGATTTTTCTATAATTGCACTTTCATTTCCATGATCAGCTCTCTGGTGCAGAGAGGACCCTTCCCACCTCAAGGTGAAGTAGTTGCTGGGCCACTTCTCCAAGACAAGGGGAATTATCAAAGGAGGCATGCCCCAGTTGCAGATCTCTACCCAAGCCTTCTCCTTGAGGTGACATTTGATATGTCTCTGTGTGTGATCTCAGGGAGAAATGTGGATTCATATTATAGCTGCTGCTCGTTGAAGATTGAATTCCTGGGAGTGCTGGTTGACTTAGACAAGCTGAACAAGACCCCAGTCCATAGCTAACTATGTGGATTTTTACGGACTAATTCTTGAGCTATGAAGTTCAAGGTGACTGTGTACTTCACTGCATTACAACCTCTCCCCTGGACCTTTCTCTCTTTGCTGCCTCCTCGACTCATGTTCAACCTTTATAAAATAGCTCAGGTACTCTGGTTTCCAGTGACCTTAGAGAGCTCCCTGGGGAGCAACATCAATGCCTCCTTTCTCTGTCGAGCTTGTATTGAGCCTCTCACTGTGTTTTTTCCAGTCATTACATGTATCTGTCACCCTTAAGAGGAGGAATAGTCTCGAACTTATGTGGGTCATCCCACAGATGATCCTCCATACACATGGCATTCAGCTCTATAAAACTTAAATGAATCCCACTCTTTGAAGTCACTGTTCTTGCCAGGTTGTGCTTGCCAGTTCAACTAAGAAGTCGATCAACCTGCACTAAGCATCTACTGTGTGATAAGGTTGGCTAGGTGTTGTGTTAAAGCAGAGAAATAATGCATGTTTGCATGTTTTCTCTCAGTTATGCCTCTTGGATTTTATATGGATACATACAACCACATATGACATGAAATTACAGTCATAACCATCTCGGGCACTAAAGAGAACTAACTAGAAAGGCGAGAAAGAGAAGGGTAGTGGAGAACAGGATAGATATTTTCCAAAATATATCATATATTTGCATGAAAATGGTCTTGAATAACATGGTATAACATCACTATTACAAGATTTAATTTTTGTTTCATATATATGAGTGTCTTGCTTGCATTATGTAAATGTATTGTTTACATGCCTGCTGCCCATGGAAGCCAGAAGAGGGTACGGGATCCCCTGGAAATGGAGCTCTGAATGGTAGTAAGCATCCATATGGGCATTGGGGACTAAAGCCAGGTCCTCTGCAAGAGCATGGAGTGCTCTTAACTGCGGAGCCATCTCCACAGGCTTCAAATACTAATTTTTTAAAATAGGAACTCAAGATTACAGAAAGCTCATGCAGGATGATGGCCACTGAGTCAGTCTATGAAGAGTTTTATAACCAACTGGATGAAGAGAGGTCAGCTGTCCTAAGATGTATTTGTGCTCCTTATCATTTAGAGTGATTGGTGATCAATGAAAAGATCTTGTTCAGCTTCCCTTGGGGGAAAAACATCAACTTCATACTGAGATTGGGTTTCTACAATCTGGGGAGTCGTTACTAGTGCAGAATCTTGCTTCTGTGATCAGGATGGGTGGTGTAGCTTTGTGTGTGTGCGTGCGGTGTGTGGTGTGGTAAGGAGTGGGTATTGATCACATAAGATCATGATAATCACACCAGATGATGGCACAATTATTGCCAAGATGCCCTCACCTTTGGTTGATACTTCTGGTCCTAAGATGTTAGCAGCCCAAAGCCATCAACTGAGAGGATTTTGTCTTTCCTGAAGACCCCTTCACCTTCTGCAAGAACACACCCTTTCCTGGACAGTCCACCTCCAGTGATGAATCCACAGGAAGGTAACAAGCTCGACTCCTTGACCTGATTGAGAATGACCCTGAGGTCTTCATGTAGAATCAGTTGAGGTAGGTTTTATTTTATTTTATTTTATTTTATTTTATTTTATTTTATTTTATTT
>JABTXL010008991.1:10017591-10162071 GCA_025134845.1 Neodon shergylaensis | reverse complement strand
TTTATTTTATTTTATTTTATTTTATTTTATTTTATTTTATTTTATTTAGTAACTGCCATCTCTGCCCAACTCTTTCCTGAACAGAGCCAATTATCCCTCCTGCTGGAAAACAACAGAAGATTGCTACTCAGTTTCCAACATTCTACTCACTACCAGAGAGACTGTTTCCGGGAAGCCCATCACAGTGGTAGACAAGACCAAACAGAGATCAGAGTGACTAGATGTCCACAAACAGCACAGTCCAGAACCCAGTTCCTAGGAACCTTTGCAGTTAAGTGGTATCAGTGGCCAGATAAGTTTTTCTTTGTTAGGGTGGTAAGAATTAATTCCTGACTAATAGAGTCCGAGTCTTTAGCTAATAACAGGCCCAACTATTCTGACCTTAAAGATAGGGTTTTGGTTTGAATCTGCCCATTCTTTTTTTTTAAATTATTTATTTATTTATTGTGTATGCAATAGTCTGCCTCCATGTATGCCCACACACCAGAAGAGGGCACCAGATCTCACTACAGATGGTTATGAGTCACCATGTGGTTGCTGGGAATTGAACTCAGGACCTCTGGAAGAGCAGCCAGTGCTCTTAACCACTGAGCCATCTCTCCAGCCCCAGAATCTGCCCATTCTTAAAGCCCCACAAGGCCCTCCATCTCATGAAGCTTTTGTGTTCCCCTCTTGCTTAATTTCCTTCCCCCGTGTTTTTCCTGTCTCTCCCATGAGACTTCCACTTCTCATTATACAGAATCGTAAGCACTTTGCTCTCGACCATTGATGCTTCTAATAAATATTTCTTCCCTTGTCCTGTGTACTCTTCTTGATAAGAAATCCCCCACAAAGGCCCTAGGAACAGCAGAAGATTCAAGCTACCACCAAATTCATGAACGAAGTCTTGATGAAAGCAATAGGGCCTTGGACTTATTCCTCCATTGCTGGTAATACTGAGCTAGACATGGCATTTCCTCAAGACAAACTCAAACATGTCATGTTGTAGAGTCAATTACCCTGATCATGCAAGAAGATCAGGAGAAGACAGACGCAGTCAGGGGTAAAGAGGGACAGAAGGAGACATAAGTCTCATATGCTTCGGCCAAGCATGGATGCTTCCTTGGTAGATGACAGGTCTTGTGGCTCCAAAAGTTTCAAGAGCAAGCGAGTGAGTTTAGAGGAAGAGGAGACTGTGGGATTTGCTGCCACCCTTGATCTTACATTTCCATGCCAACATATAAATGCCCTCCCCACTAGCCCAGTGTATTTGTAGCTGCTGTACAGAGCTTAGGAAAACACCGTCACCTTAATTTTCACAAATGAAATAGGTCTATGAAACTTTGAGGCTTTCACCCACATAGACACCAAGAAATGTTTAAGAAACTTTGACTCAGGGCTAGAGAGATGGTTTAGCAGTTAAGAGCGCTGATGGCTCTTGCAGAGGATCTGAGTTCTGTTCCTAGCACCAACATCGGGTGTAGCAGGCTTTCTTTGGGGTTACCAACCAGCTCCCAAATCATGACACAGAGACTTATTTTTAGTTTTAAATGCTTGACTAACTTATACTTGTCCCACTAGCTCTGGTAATTTAACCTGTCCCCTTTGTCTACATCTTGCCTTGGGGCTTTTTACCTTTCTTTCATTCTGTATGTTCTACTGGTTTTGATTCTTCCGTGTCCATCTGGGTGGTGGGTGCCTGGCTGACTGGACCCAGATGTCTCCCTTGTTTTGTCCCTCATTTTTCCCTCTCTTTCTCTCTTGAGTCTAGATTCCTCCTCCTATTTATCCTCTCTGCCTGCCAGCCCTACCCACCCCTCTACTGCCTAGCTATTGGCCATTCAGCATTTTATTAGACCAATCAGATGCCTTAAGCAGGCAAAGTGATGCATCTTTACAACTAAGCACAGCATAAACAAATGTAACACATCTTTACATAGCTAAAGTAATATTTCACAACAGGGATCCAGCAGCCTTCTGGCCTCCTCAGGCACAGCCATGCACATACATATATGCATGTATGCACACACATCCATATATAATTAATAACAACATATTTTTTATAAGCTAAGCTCAAAGATCTCCAGTCTCATGATGTCTTTGTCCCAACAGTAAATGTGCTCCATGAGATTGAGATGCCTGCTGTTTCGGGTGACAATAGAAACGTTTAGGAAAGGCCGAATAGCCATGCTTTTCCAATAACTTTGGAAGAAGAGAGAATAAAGAATCACACAGGCTGTAAGAGGGAAAGAGTCCGCTTTTGAAGTGGCAGAGAAAAAAAAAAGGAGTCCTGATAAAAGAAAAAGAAAAAATGAGCAACAAAGGAAGACCGACGAGGCCTGCTTAGGGTATCTATTGATTTGAACCATTTTGTTATATCAGTATGTGCTCAGAAGGAATCAGGAGTGACATGTTAATGAACTCTAGTTAGAAATTTCCAGACAAAGCGGAGACAGGCATTAGCACCATCCTTGCCCTAATCATCTGAGGCCTCGCCTTGCAAAAAAGGTCTTGATCACTTTACAAGAGAGCCCAGATTATCTGCAGTAACAACAACCATCCATCAAACAAGGAGGAGGCAAAGGTGGAGAAAATCAACGCAACGCTAATGGGGAGTGTTTAACACAGACCGGGACGGACGTGAATTAAAATCCAGGCTGTCCATTGATAACTGTGTCTGCCTGGGTGAGCCTGCCTTGGGGACCTTCTGAGGCTAATTCTTGCTGCTGTCATACTGGAGTGAGCCGCAATCCCAATTTTGAGTATAATCTGGATGGAAGAGGATAAGCGTCATAGATCACTTACACCCCCACGCTTCCTTTCATCTGTAGGGTTACTCCAGTGGGTCAGAACCAAGAGGTTCTTTCAGACTTGAGGGTTCTGATGTCAGAATCATCTGATACCCACAGCCAAGTCTCAAGATCCTGTGGGCTGGCTGGAATTCTGTGTGAGCTTGTATTTATTGATGCTCACATGTGGCAGGTGTATTCATTCCCCAAAGGCTTAAGAACCACTGCTTTACACTACTGCAAAGATCTAGACTCTTCTTTCTAATATTACATTTTTAAAAAGTCATATGCATTTTTAAGTCACAATGCCTATCTCTCTGTGTGTGTACACATGCACACACAAATGTATATGAGGATTTATACATCCATGTGCACATGGAAGCCAGAGAAAGACTTCAGGTGTCCTGTCGCATCACCCTGTACCTTATTACCTTGAGACAGACTCTGTTACTGAATCTGGACACTTGGCTGGCAGCCAGCAAGTCCGGGGCTTCTTCTGCTGCCATCTCACACAGTGCTGGGGTTACAGGCAGCTTTTTATGTGGATGTTGAGAATTTACACTTAGACCTTCTTTCTTGCCCACCCAGGGCTCTTACCTTCTGAGACTTCTTCCCAGCCCTGACATCACATTTTAAAATGATTCATGAAACATAAAAATATTTATTAAACACCATTAAGTCCCAGGCACTGAGATGCAGAGTTACAATATCAGACCAAACAGACAAAAAAAAAGTTTGTATTTTTAATTTGAGTGGTTTTATTATTTAAGATCAGCCTGTGTGGTCAAATCTAAACGATATTCTTTGGGGATCATAGGAACTGAAACTGCCTCCACACCTGAACTAAGTGAGCATGGGGATGAGGCTTGACAGATTTTTGCTTCCATTGGATACACAATCCAATGGCCACAGGAGCCACTGGCAATGGAACTGAGCTGGAATGCCCTGGTGGGCATCAAGTTCACGTAGGAGGTCACTTCTGAGACCTCCTTAGAAAACTGCCATACCACAATAATCT
Organism: Neodon shergylaensis; assembly: GCA_025134845.1. Classification (NCBI taxonomy): domain Eukaryota; kingdom Metazoa; phylum Chordata; class Mammalia; order Rodentia; family Cricetidae; genus Neodon; species Neodon shergylaensis. The sequence continues at coordinate 10,158,285 of JABTXL010008991.1, read as the reverse complement.
GGCCATCATGGTTTTCAGCCTGAAGGAGAAACATGCTTCTCTGGTGGCTGACTGAGGATTTAACCTAGGGACACACTTTGGTGCACAGCAAGCAGCAATCACATGTTCACAGTATAACAGGAAGAGAGAGCTAGGAGGAAGTCAACAGCCAAGAAGGGAGCAGCAAAAAGGAAAGGTGAGACAAAGATAGAAGTGAGGAGGAAGAGAAGGGAGGGGAAAGGACAAAGGAGAAAGAGGAAGAGAAGGGAAAGGGAACAGAGATGGGGAAGGGAAAGAGAAAAACAGAAGAAAGAAATCTGTGGACTGTCGAGCAATGTATGCACACATGAAAATACTTTTAGATTTATTCTATTTTATGCATGTGAGCATTTTGCTGAATGTTTGAGCACCATGCACATCCCAGGTGCCTGTAGAAGCATCCCCTGTAACTGGAGTTACAGACAACTGTACGCCAACTGATGGGTGCTGGGGATTGAACCTCGGTCCTCTGCAAGGACAGCCAGTGCTCTTTATAGCTGATCCATCTCTCCAGCCCCAGTATGCACATCTTATTCAACAGATACTATGGCCTGCCAGCTAGGAGAAATACGGTTCCGTTTTTAAAACCAATAAACACAAAAACCATGCAGCAACACAGAGAATGTTCATCAGATAGTACATGGAAAATTACAGTGCCCTCTCGCATCCATACATATTTATAGACAGGCAATATGCTGGCATGAGAAATCAAAAGGGCTACTCACCGAGGGCTTTGCTGGGGGATCGGAATAATTTTATTTTTTTTCCAAAATGATTTTAATGCTGTTACAGATTTTACACAACAAAAGCTTTAAGAAGCATATGGTCCTAGCTTTGTTTTTATTAGCCTGCATTGTAATGGATGCTGAAGTCTAGTCTGGAAATGAAATTTGCTTTGGAAATAAAGGGTCTAATTATTGTTCTAAGTTTTAATCACCAGTTTATGCAGTGTGAGCAGACTGTCTGGGAAGACCTGGGGTGGAGCTGACAAAATTATTGAGAATGGAGAGTCTGGGCTAAGGAAGGCTGCTTCCACTACTCCTGGTTTGAACCGGCTCAGAGAGGGACTATCAAACATGTGTACAATACTGACGGAGATAGTCTGAACCACAGAGATGATAGGTTTGTTTGGTCAGTAGCAAGGAAGAGCCAGAAAATAAGGAAAAGAGGGAGGTAATGTGAGCTAGTGAGTAAGGAAATGGAGAAGCAGGAAGATGTAGCCTTGGGTCGGGTTGGACAACGATGAACCAAAACTTAAAGTCCATGTGGTATGATCAACGCTTTAGACAGTCTGAGATGGCCTGTCCACGTTATCACTTTTCGCTTTGCTCTGCATCTAATATTAAATTGGATGGATGCTAGAGAGTGCCAGACTGCTCGCTACTACCTTGTCCTCCACGTCTAGCATTGGCTGCTCATTAGTGTGTACCCTTTCCTTACTCCAGAGACATGAATCAGGACTTGTATTTTCACAAGACTGTCACTGCCATGTACACACATCACTTATGGGATGTCCTTGTTCCCTTAGCGCTTAAGACTTTGAACTTTGGTGATGTGCATGCCTCGAAATCTAGCCCTGTGAGCAGAGGCAACAGACAGAAGCACAGGGCAAAAGACCGCGGTAGCATCTCGTTAGTCTCAATCTGGTTCAAGAAACCAAGTGTCCCCCGAAGACAATCTTCACTTATATGCTGAACACCCTTCCCTTCTCACTTCCAGAACAGAGACAAAGCTATGTAGCTCAGGATTGTAGGAACAGGGCATAGCACTTACATGCTCACATTTGGCCACCCACTGAGATGACAAGGATGCTTGGGACAAAGGAATTTTCTGTGTCCAGACAGTCATCAGCATAGTTCTCTGACACAGGAAGTGGTCTGTTCACTGCTGAGTCCTCATGGGTCAAAGACATATGATGGGTATGTAATAATAGCCAATAAAAGATGACTTTTAAAAACAAATATATATATGTGTGTGTGTGTGTGTGTATATATATATATATATATTTCCTATACAATCATATAACGGCAAATATCCCCACAAAATAAAATATATGAAGGACTTAAAAGCTACACACTAAGGACTAAATATGGGTTGTGGAGTTATTGGGCTCTACTTAACTATTGGGCTTATCATTCACAAGCTGTGATTCTCAGTCTATAAGTATTTAGTACAGGATAGCAACCCTTCATAGGCCTATGTGACACACTGATCTAATCTATAGACATAGGAAGCAATCAACAAACCAATCCAGGGGTCATCGACCCTTGTCTATAAAATACAAAACGATCACAGATGGCTCCTTAGGCCTTGGTAGTTCTACTGCAACTCTCCAGCTCTTCCCTTAAGCCAGAGAGACCATTGATGTATATCACGATGGGCAGGGCTGTGTTCCAATAAATTTTGGCTGCTAAAAACAGTTGATGAGTCATGTGTGACTTAAGTGTTACCACTGGAAATCTCAACTCCAAACATCTGCGTATACCAATCATCTTTAGCCATGAGCTTCAAAATTCTGGCAGGAAACTTGGCAGAGTGCATTAATTTTACAAAGTATTTCTTTTTAAAAAAGGATTTATTAATGTACATGTGTGTTTGTGTTTGTGTGTGGGTATGTGTGTATGAACACTTTGCCCGCTGAGGCCAAAAGGGGGTGTTGGATTCCTTGGGACTGGAGTTAAAGGTGTTTGTGAATAGCCCAGTTTGGGTGCTGGGAACGAAATCCCAGTCCTTTGGTAGAGAAGTAAGGGCTAGTAATTGCTGAGATATCTCACACATACAATTTCAATAACACAGCATGCATGAGATTTGAACATGTTGAGCTGCATAGACGATCATGCCCTGCCGAAGAAGTTCTGAATCAGCAGAGCGCTTCCGTGTTCCCCTCTTACATCAGCCCTGCTGGGAGGATTATGTTGTCTTTGTTCTATAGAACAGAGAGGAACCCAGGCTGGCAGAAGGAATCAGTTGTTTCAGGTTCTGTCATGCATGGCTTTCAGACCCCAGGGCTGCTGAGATAAGACCAAGGCATATTCTACAAAAAATTCCGGGACTTAGGTCATGGTTTGGTGAGCAGGTGTCACCTGGAATAGGAAAATGTTACAAGAAAAGGTCTTGCAAATTGTGCCCAGGGAATGTCAACAGTTTGCTTTTTGCGCCATTGTTGTAGTGACAACCCTGACATTTCAAGTCACAGCTCTGTGAGTTATAAGCCTAATAGGCAGGCACAGAACTAACATGACACCCTTGGAATGAAGAAATCACATGTCAGAGTCACCCCGAAAGATGTCAGCATGAGCTAAAGACATAGTGAGCCCAAGAAGAGTTCTCCTGTGGATCAAGGCTGAGCCCAAATAAGTAGATTCTCAACACTTCAGTACCCGAGTGTGGGAGCTGGGGGGCTCTCATTCATCAAAGCTATGATGGCAACCCCAATTGTCAACTTGGCAAGATCTAGCATCACCTAGGGGGATGCCTCTAAGAGGGATTAACTAAACTGAGTTGTTTGAGGTGGGAAGATCCACCCTAGATATATACAGCGCCATCCCTTGGGCTGAGGTCCTGGACTGAATAAAATGGAGAAAGCTTCTGAGTACGGATGAAATGAGATCAGCCGCCTTACGTTCCTGCCTCTATGATTTCCCTGCCCTGATGGGCTGTGCGTGCCCTCGCCCTGTGAGCCAAAAAACCCTCTTCCTTCCTTGAGCAGTTTTTGCCAGGTATCCCTTTATAGCATCAATGCAAGCAACTAATACCGAAGCTTTCTCAGACAGGAAGTCTGCTCAGTTATTTTCACTACAAGTATTTACTCACTTATTTTGTGTGTGTGTGTGTGTGTGTGTGTGTGTGTGTGTGTTGTGTTTACATGTGCATCAATGAAGTCAGTGTTCTCTTTCTACCGCATGGTTTCTGGGTATCAAACACAGGTCCCCAAGCTTGCACACAAGCACCTTTCTCGCTAATTCATCTCACCAGCCCAGGATTTTTTCCTTAAAGCAAGCATTTGTAAAGGTGACAGTCATTCCCGTTTGTTCCTCTTGCTTCTCTCTTGACCAGCTCCACGAGACCACCTATTCAGAGAACTCACAATATACACAGAACACTCACTTGGGATTAACACTCTCTGTCGATTCAGTAGTGAATGAGCGTCAGCATCTAAAACAATAAATATTCTGAGGCTTAAAGCCCAAAGAGAGATGAAGAGTATTAATAAGCAGGGCTTGTGAGTGGTGTGGGCGGCATTCAGTGGGTTGCTGCAGTCCTATTATATGGACCCAGTCACCTTCTCCTACATATTTCAAAGCTATTGTAGTGAATCAGAGTTATTTCAACAATTTTTGTCCAGCAATATTTCTCAAAGCAAACTCTATTAAGCCAAATTAAGTCATTGATCAGTTTTCAACACAGCATAGTAAAAGAATTTCAAATTAGGAAGACCAGTTTTTTACTTCACTAAAAATCATTTCCACCAGGATTCATTGAGCTATATAAAATTTTTATATCAATGATTTGATTCATTGTTTATGTCAACTGAAATTCTTTCCAATGGTACGTCTGACATGTGGGTTTGTTTGGAGTTGGGGGAGGACTCGGTCTACCAACTTCAATTTTGCATTTTCATCTGTTCTGACAAGATCGTTGGGTTCTTATGTAGGCCCATATATTGTTAGCTAGACATTCTTACATCCATGTCTAGCTAACAATAAATTTCCTCTGGTTGATTTTGGCTATTGTCCTTTTATTTCATTCTCACTCTCTCTACTACATCTAATTTTTCATAGGTCATCACTGTGATGTTCCGCGATGCCAGCAATATTTGATCTTTCAGTCAATTTTTCTTCCGCCACAGATTTTTACAGCGTGTCATTTTACCCACTGTCTGTTTTATTTTCTCTGTGATATTCCTTGCAGCAATATTATGAATTGGATTCCAGACAGTGCTATGTACTTATTTCTCAGAGCAAATACTATTAGGAAGGCTGACACAAACCCTGATTTCAGAGAACAGCCCACAAGCTCCAGTCAGGAGAACAATGCCATCAAGTGTTGCTTTGGAACTCAGGAGTCAAAGGCACAGAGACCTTAAGGATCTGGAAGCCCAGAGCATACTTGGAAAAGGTTAGGAATTCAGCTTGACTCCACCTTCACTGTAGAATCTGCAAAGGAAACTTAAACCCACCATCACTGGTGATATTTTCACTACAACTTCCATGGTATGAACTCTTCCCGTTTTACAGATTAGGAAGTCAAGTCCTAGAGAACCTCACCCTGGATCACAGAGCTCATCAATGGCAAACTGAAGACCCTCTCAGACTCTGCAGCTTTATACTCTTTGGGGACAAATGTCTCGACTGTCTTGTAGCCTCAAGATCATATCTGAGAAAACCTTTCTTGATTTTTTTTCCTAAGCATGGCAGCAAAATTAGAAGTCACATTGGGGTGGTGTTTGGCATTTTACTAGTCATTTGGCTTTTCTTTGGCCACCATCTACCTACTGTGAGGCACATGCAAGGATCCTAGTGCCCTGCTTTCTCCATTAGAACAGCCAGGTACTTGCTTTAGGTATGGAAGCTCTATCTGTTTGACACATGAAGATATTTGGCCTGTTGTCTTCCTAAATTATAATTTCTCCATTTTTCTTGCTGTATATATTCAATTTTATTTGAGGCACCAACAGACTGGTAAAATAACTAGTTTCCTTTCTGCTTCCCTTGCAGCTAGGATACACTATGCGCGACAAGTCTCTGACATATGTAATAAGTAGTGGAATCCTTCTGGTAAGACTTCCTCTATTGTAAAGAGAACAGTCATGACTCATCTTCTTTCCCAAGGCTTACTGATGTGATAGATGGCTACCCTCTAGCTATGCTACACAGATGACGGCAAATGTAAAGACCAACTACAAAATTATAAAGAAAAGATGGAGTGAAAGAAAGCAGTATCTCAACTTCTACATGCCATGGTTGAACTGCCAATCCAGCCCTGCCAGTCACCCACCCTAAAGCCAGCCTCTACCAGTGACGTTATTTGCATCCAGGTGTGTCAGTTAATTGCAGCCAGATGCACTCTGTCTGAAGCATGCCTGGTGCTCACGGAATACATGAGCACAGTTTCTTCCCATGTTGTTGCAATTTATAAAGCGGGGGGCCTTCCAAAGGCAGATAAAGGATTGTGCACAAAGACCTCAGAAGGGAGAGCCCATAAAGTGTTTCTGCTGTCCAGGGAGCAGCCCCAAAGAGGGCTCTTATATAGATACAGAAATAATAAAGGCATGAAGATTCAAGGGCCATCTCTTGACATTCACACCCAAAATAATGGGTTCAAACCCAGAGATCCCTACTTTGACAGTCACACCCAAAATAACAGGTTCAAACCCAGAGATTCCTACTTTGATTGGTCCTTGAAAACAAGTGTCCCAGGCGTATCATTCTCTTCAGCCAATTGGCTGGCTCTGATTTCTGTTAATATTATCATTAGTTCAAAACCAGAGATAAGCAATTTATCAGGTATGAAAAATGTCACCTCCGGCAACTGGATTTACATGTGAAAATTGATTTTTATCACATTACAGTTTTTAGGACAGCTTTTTCTGAAAGTCAGCATAATCACAAAAGTGTGGTAAAAAAAAATGACAGCAGGTCCTCTGGCACATGAGACTCACTGTGAATTCTGGTCCTTAAAGAGCTGTAGTTGGTAAAGTGGTATCGATGAGATCCTGAGATTTACCTGATGCCATCTTTCTTGATGACTGAATATCGACAACTCAGCTAAATAAAACATAATTTGGGAGAGGCAGAGGGCTGTTGTAATAGCTTAGTGCCCTTCATCACGTGATGAAGATCCTTGGATCATGTGAGTATTCGCAGGCATGTTAAACCATGTGGGGGGGGGGGCTATGGTGAAGAAATCTCTAAGTACCGTGGGTGGGGAGCATGCAGATTGCATCTGTTCACAGCTTAAAATTTATACAAGGTTCCAGACTAGTTCTATGGAGTTTCTCTTTGACCTGACATCGTTTCCAAAACCAATTTCATTTGTCATATTACGGGGAAGTAGAGCAGAATAGCAGAGGTGATAGAATTTTGGCAGAGCTGATGTGGTCTAGACTTGGTCACCCACCACCTCAAGTGGACATGTTGGCAATTTCTCCAGATTTCACATACCTACAACATGGAGGAATCTTGTGCCCCCAGCGGATTTGTCGCCAGTGTGCAGGTGACAGTCAGAGCCCCATCCAGCCTCCTTCCCCTTCTTCCTCTCTGCCTCATTCTAATTTCATAGCATCCTTTTATATACTAGGTGCACGCTGCTGTGTAAATTGTCTTAGCTCTTTTTGTTGAAGTAGACGAGACACCCAGCAACTACACATCAAAACGTGGCCGGGCTTCTCTCCCAGGATATTTTGAGACCCAAGGAAGATACTGTATTTAAAACCGCATTGCATGCCAACGTGTTATGATTAACACTTTTGTCATGAGAGAATCTGAATTCATATAAATATCCAATTACATTATATTTAGTGATGTTATTTAGAGAGCCTGAAAGAATATCAGCTCCTGCTATGCTTCTGAATCATCCTTATTAAGAATCAAGTTAATTGCTCCCAAACTTATTAGTCATTTCCCCATTAAAAAAATTTCTTAACACAAAATTGTTGAAAGGGAAGACACCATTCAAAGCATACCATCTGGCAGTAGACAGAAAACATTTTTCCCCCTTTGCTTGGCTTCCCCTCACATTGTTGCTGTTAAAATACAGAAAGCTTTTCTAATGAATATTGACCTTGTGGTTTAAGAATGCTTTCTGGTCTTTTCCACACTGTTCTCAATCCTGTGCTTGTGTATACCAATGGGAAGGTGACATGTTTGCTGTGTGGCTTTAATCCACTCACTGATCACTCATGTCTTTCTGACCCCTAAACCTTTCCTCCCTCAGACTAGATGTCTTGAAGTTCACATAAGACTGTGTTATGATTTTGGGTTAGTTTCATCTCATGTAGGTCTTGGGCAGGTGGCCACAGCTGCTATGAGTTCATGAGTTGGCAGCCACGTCACACCCGGATGACAGAATTTTAAAATCTATTCAAAATGAAGCCAACAAAATTCTCTAAAAGATGGGAGAGGTGGTTTCTAGGCCCTGCCCTTTAATGATGAGCTACATAAGTTGATAGCTGGGTGGGAGAGTTGTTCTCTTTGGGGGCTTTTCCAATGGTGGGGACCCCATGCTCCAGTGGGCACTCTCTCTATATAAATGGACAGTAGTGATGAAATTTTAAGTGTTCAAAGATGGAAAAAAAAGAAGTTGGGAAAAGGGCAAGTTCAGGAGGATATGGGAGGATTCAGAGGAAGGAAATGGGGGAGTGGATATAATTGTATTTTATTACACACATCTATGAAATTCTCAAGAATAAAGAAAATGATAAGAAATTAACAAAAATACAAATAAAATTTTAGAGAAAAAGACTTTTGGGATCTGTAGAAGAAATGGATGTATTTTTCATGAGAATTCAAAAACTAGATTCTACTCCTATTGTGATGGCATTAGTTGAGGTCATGAAAATACAGCCTTCATAATGGGATTAGTGTTCTTTTAGAGAGATTATGGGGCCAGTATTCTCTACGCTGTGTGAGGTTATGGCATGAAGGCAACAATGTGAGAGCCAAAAGGAGGGTTCTCACCAAGAAGTGACTACAGTGGTCCCCTGATCTGGAGAGCACAGCCTCAGGACTATAAGAAAGGAACATGTGGTGCTGATGCTTTCAGGTTTTTATCGTTCTGCCATCACAGACTAACCAGGCAAGGTTAAGTTTGGTACCTTCTGAACGCATTCTCCACTTGGAAACAAACTTGTGCCCTTTCCTTAAACCTCTAGAAATATGGTCCTTGGTCTAGACTACGTTGCCCTGCATTATATTTCAAGCATCTACACACGCACCCCGCCAAACACCTACACACACCGCTTAGCACAAGAGTGAGCCCCTGCTGAGTCTCCACTTCGGTTCATATGATACAGGACCACGTTTATCTCACCACAATTCTATCTCAAAGGTCTTTACTACAGTTGACGTAGGACAGGTGCTCAGAAAACACCAACTAAAACAACTACCTAGAAACCTTCTATCTTCTTTTAAGATTTATTTGCTCATTTACATGTATATGTTGGATGTGTGTTCAAACACAAGGCTAGAGAGGGTGTTGGAGTTGGTGTTATAGGCAGCTCTGAGTTGCCCACTATGAGTGCTGGTGCTGGGAACTAAACTCTGGTCTTTTGCAAAGAGCAGCACTTACTCGCAAGAAGTGCTCTCGACCTTAAGAACATGGTCTCCAAAGACCACAATTGGCTTATGAGGACAGCAATAGGATCTGCTATTCTTCTGCAGAGATTCCTCTACCATTCTCATGAGAAGCTTCTGGTGGATTAGAACAAGTCCCTGCTGTTGATGTACCTATGATCTGAGTGACACGTGTCCCTGGTCAGTCCCATGGAAGACCGGCATAGACTTTCCTTGCATTGTAACACAAGACTCTCAGCTGGTATATGTAGATCCTGGGTTGGCTGTCTAAACTACCCCAGAACTGGGGCCAATGATAGGGTATATCTCTGTCATAGGATGGCAGTGGTCCCTGTGGAGGTGAAGTTTTCAGAAGGACTCTGGCTTTCAAGAAGGCACACGGGATATAAGAGGAGACAGCACAGCGGAAGTCATCCCTTCGCTCACTTAGTCGTTAGGTGAATGTTTCATCTAAGCGTGGGGAGGGGGCAGAGGAATGAACATTTCTGCCTATTCTTGTCATATACGGGCATCTAAGTTTGAGAGGGCTGTTAATTTTTTAAGTTCACCGCCTTTGAATGTTAGGCCTGAGCAGCTGGAAGTCCCTAAGTCTGAGAGCTGGGACTGCTTTGCACTCTCTCCGGAGTGAAGAAATCCGGGGCGTGAAATGGAGGGCTCTTCCCCACTGTGGGAGAACCTACTGAGAGCTCTTCATCATCCCGACACTTGACACTCCATCCTGCAAACGGCAGAGCCTCCTTGACCTTCGCCCAGGCCCCAGCACGGCCGTGGGATCTTAATGAGATAAAGATGATGAAGCACTTCAATTTCCTTAAGCAGGGACGAAGCAGATATGTCATTTTTATTAGTCCAAATCTGAAAGTGCTTTTAATGAGCATCTTAGACTCCGAAATGTGCTACTTAACTTTATCCGTTTGGCATTAACCAATAAGCACTAACTTTCATTGGAAATAAGGCTACAGGCTAGGGTTTTTCTCCTATAGAAATGTACACACCAAACCTATGTAAGTTTGCTTAAGCCATGAATCATCTAAGGAAATGGAGATGTGTTTTGTAGAATATTATATACCCATTAAAATCATGTTCCCCAAAGCCGTCTAATGAATGTAAGGAAATCCCCATCATGTATTATTCACGTAATGTATTTATGTAAGTTTGTATGCACACCAATTGCAAGCCAATCTCTTGTGTGGCTGGCTTAGAATTGAGGGCACCAGGACAACAGTGGTATTAAAGAGATCCCAAACGGGAAACTAATACAATATTTTCTTTTTGTGTTGTTTGTTTGCTTGTTCTGTTTTTAGACAGGGTCTTGCTATGCAGCCCTGGCTGGCCTGGAACTCACTATATAGATCAGGGTGACTTCAAACTCACAGAGATCCCCCAGACTCTGTCCCCCAAGTGCAGGGATTAGAGGTGCACGTCATCATGCCTGGCTAAAACCTAGTACATTCTTTGATTGAACTATAGGTCAGGTTTATGGTAGCTACTTTAAATACATTGATTATGCGCATCATATTGTGCATTTGGTGGAAGTCTTGTTTCTACTTAATCGCACAAAAGTACATTTTTGCTATCACTACTACTGTTATTCTGTTGTAGCATTTGGCCATTTCACTGCCACACAGAAGATGCAAATTCCTAGCCATATATTTAACAAGCCACACTCACAGGCTATGAAGAAACTGGAAAAGAGGGTGGAGTAGACACTTGGAAGAAGAAAACCATGTGACCGTGAGAAGAGTGTGTTTCTATCTTTGCGGCGTTTGACCCAACAACCAGATCAGTCAGTGCCAGGCAGTTAGTTAGAACCGAACAGAATCTCACAGTCCTGATGGCTTATGCAACAGAGGACAGTTAGAACAACACTAGCCACCCAGAAAAAAACTTGAGAATTCAGACAGGAGACGAGGGAGAGGAAGCCTTGGCGGCATCTGTGTGTTAGTCATGCGCAACACTGCCGCCGTGGACCACTAAAGCACGCATACGTGAGTCGTCCCTAAGGGCGTCCACTCATTCCTCCATTCACTCCTTTTAATGTGAGCATGTTCATGTGTGCGGCCATTTGCGCCATCGGGCATATGCGGAGGTCAGAGCGCATCTTTATTTCCTCTTTCCACCGTCAGCTGGCGTCTGGGGATGGACTCTGGTTTCTAGGCTTTTTCTTTTTTATTTATTTATTTATTTATTTATTTATTTATTTATTTATTTATTTATTTATTTATTAAAGACTTCTGTCTCTTCCCCACCGCCGCCTCCCCTTTCCCTCCCCCTCCCCCAATCAAGTTCCCCTCCCTCATCAGCACAAAGAGCAAACAGGGTTCCCTGTCCTGTGGGAAGTCCAGGGACCACCCACCTCCCTCCAGGTCTAGTAAGGTGAGCATCCAAACTGCCTAGGCTCCCACAAAGCCAATATGTGCAGTAGGATCAAAACCCATTGCCATTGTTCTTGAGGTCTCAGTAGTCCTCATTGTCCACTATGTTCAGCGAGACCAGTTTTAACCCAGGCTTTTTCAGACCCAGGCCAGCTGGTCTTGGTGAGATCCCGATAGAACATCCCCATTGTCTCAGTGTGTGGGTGCACCCCTCGCGGTCCTGAGTTCCTTGCTCGTGCTCTCTCTCCTTCTGCTTCTGCTTTTGACCTTGAGGTTTCAGTCTGGTGCTCCAATGTGGGTCTCTGTCTCTGTCTCCTTTCATCGCCTGATGAAGGTTAATGTTCAGGAGGATGCCTATATGTTTTTCTTTGGGTTCTCCTTCTTATTTAGCTTCTCTAAGATCCCGAATTATAGGCTCAATGTCCTTTATTTATGGCTAGAAACCAAATATGAGTGAGTACATCCCATGTTCCTCTTTTTGGGTCTGGCTTACCTCACTCAGGATAGTGATTTCTATTTCCATCCATTTGCCTGCAAACTTCAAGAAGTCCTTGTTTTTTACTGCTGAGTAGTACTCTAATATGTATATATTCCATACTTTCTTCATCCATTCTTCAATTGAAGGGCATCTAGGTTGTTTCCAGGTTCTGGCTATTACAAACAATGCTGCTATGAACATAGTAGAGCATATACTTTTGTTGTAAGATAAGGCCTCTCTTGGATATATTCCCAAGAGTGGTATTGCTGGGTCCAGGGGTAGGTTGATCCCGAATTTCCTGAGAAACCTCCACACTGCTTTCCAAAGTGGTTGCACAAGTTTGCATTCCCACCAGCAATGGATGAGTGTACCCCTTTCTCCACAACCTCTCCAGCAAAGGCTATCATTGGTGTTTTTGATTTTAGCCAATCTGACAGGTGTAAGATGGTATCTTAAAGTTGTCTTAATTTGCATTTCCCTGATTGCTAAGGAAGTTGAGCATGACCTTAGGTGTCTTTTGGCCATATGAACTTCTTCTGTTGAGAGATCTCTGTTCAGCTCAGTGCCCCATTTTATAATTGGGTTGCTTAGCCTTTTACGGTCTAGTTTCTTGAGTTCTTTATATATTTTGGAGATCAGACCTTTGTCAGTTGCGGGGTTGGTGAAGATCTTCTCCCAGTCAGTGGGTTGCCTTTCTGTCTTAGCGACAGTGTCCTTTGCTTTACAGAAGCTTCTCAGTTTCAGGAGGTCCCATTTATTCAATGAGGCCCTTACTGTCTGTGCTGCTGGGGTTGTACTTAGGAAGTGGTCTCCTGTGCCCACGTGTTGTAGAGTACTTCCCACTTTCTCTTCTATCAGGTTCAGTGTGTTTGGCTTGATATTGAGGTCTTTAATCCACTTGGACTTGAGTTTTGTGCATGGTGATAGATATGGATCTATTTTCATTCTTCTACAGGTTGACATCCAGTTTTGCCAGCACAATTTGTTAAAGATGCTCTCTTTTTTCCATTGTATACTTTTAGCTTCTTTATCGAAAATCAGGTGCTCATAGGTTTGTGGGTTAAAGTCAGGGTCTTCTATTCGATTCCATTAGTCGACTTCTCTGTTTTTATGCCAATACCAAGCAGTTTTCACTATTGTAGCTCTGTAGTAGAGTTTGAAGTCAGGGATGGTAATGCCTCCAGACGTTCCCTTATTGTATAAGATTGTTTTGGCTATCCTGGGTTTTTTGTTTTTCCATATAAAGTTGATTATTGTCTTCTCCAGATCTGTGAAGAATTTTGATGGGATTTTGATGGGGATTGCATTGAATCTATAGATTGCTTTTGGTAGAATTGCCATTTTTACTATGTTGATCCTCCCAATCCAAGAGCAAGGGAGATCCTTCCATTTTCTGGTGTCCTCTTCTATTTCTTTCTTCAAAGACTTAAAGTTCTTGTCATATAGATCTTTCACTTCCTTCGTCAGGGTTACCCCAAGATATTTTATGCTCTTTGTGGCGATCGTGAAAGGTGATGCTTCTCTGATTTCTCTCTCTGTTTCTTTATCCTTAGTGTATAGGAAGGCAACTGATTTTTTGGAGTTGATCTTGTATCCTGCCACATTACTAAAGGTGTTTATCAGCTGTAGGAGTTCTTTGGTAGAGTTTTTGGGGTCGCTTATGTATACTATCATATCATCAGCAAATAATGACAGTTTAACTTCTTCCTTTCCAGGCTTTTTCATCGAAAGCCTTTAACCTGCTGAGCCATCTCGTTGGCCAGAATTCATACTGGAGGCGTTGCTCATCTCAAGCAGGGTGTGTACAAGCTTGAGTTTAGACAAACTAAAAATAAACAAACAAACCAAGAAAAACAAGCAAACAGTTGTTTACTGAGGAACAAAACAAAATCTAGCCTTTTCTATAACCTTTCATTTACAATGTTCAGGATATAATCCAAGGTTTGCTTGACATTAAAAGAGAAACAACAGGCAAGCCCCAAAAGAAATTTATAACCGTATGCTTTTATTTATTTACTTGAGACAAGGTCACACTTCATATCCCTGACTGGCCTGGAACTTCCTATGCAAAACAAACTGCTCCCGAAATCACAGAGATCAGTCTGCCTCTGCCTCCAAACACTGGGATTTAAAGTGTGTGCCAGCAAGCCCATTATAAATTATATCCTTAAATGGATTCTACTCCAAGAGAGGAGACAAGTGACTTCGGATCCTAGCTTAAGAAGCTGGAAACAGGAGAGAAGTGTCAACTGCAAAAAGCAGAATGAAGTAAATAACAATAATTAGCAGAAATCAGTGGACTGGAAAACAGCAGGGAAAAAAAACAAAAATAAAAGCTGTTTATATAGAAAATACCAATAAAAGCAATCACAATCAGCTAACTTCAAGCTAGACCAATGGAGATAAGCAGTATCAGAAATGAGACAGAACCTGGCTTCATTGTTCTGCATCAAAATAGTGAGGCCAAATTATATATTACATATGCCAACCACACATAATAATGTAAAATCAAAGTTCTTAAAATTAAACAAACAGCCATCATATGAAACACATGTAATAACTTGATGTCTAAAGAGGCTAAATTGGTTAGAACAAAACTTCATAAACCTCCTACAAAAGACATCAATAGGTTAAACAGAGTGTCATCCATCAAATCCTTCAGTTGTGTGAGGGACAGATGAAAAGAAGCTCCCAATTTTCATTAGGCAGAGGAAGAAGGAGTGTCACCCAGTTTGTTTTAGGAGGGCATGGTAACTCTGACACCCAAACCGGACACAACATTGTGACAGAGAAATTATGGAACAATATCGTAATCAACACACACAATTCATAATAAAATATCAGCAAGTTGCTTCCATCAGTGTGTAAAATGTAGCAAAACAGGTTTTGTTCCAGGAACACAGGTCTGGGTTACCACTCAATATATCATCAACAGATTTTGCTACTTAAAAAAATAAGGCATCAAAAATGTATGAGGGCTAGGGAGATGTTTCCATGGTTAAGGGCACTTGCTGTTCTTCCAGAGGACCCGAGTTCAGTTCCTAGCATCCATGTCAAGAGGTCCACAACCAAAGAAACTCCAGCCCCTGGGATCTGACACTTTCTTCTGGACTTCTTAGGCACTGCACTCTCGCACACAAACCCACAATACATAATTAAATAGTAAAAAATTAACACCTACAATCATTTCAAAGGAGTCTGAGGAAACTGGCAAAACCTAGCTCTGACTTTTGATGAAAGAAAATCTCTGACAATAGAGAACAGAAGGGATTCCGCCACTGTGATGAGTATCTATGAAACAGCCATAGCTAGCAGGACACTATTAGCGAGATATTGAAAAAGTCCCCTCCCCTCTAATCTCAGGGAAAATGACAAAGGTGGTCACTCATCACGTCCATTCAGCCTGTTCTGGTGGCAGCAAAAGTCACCTTCTCAGACTGACAAGAGAGGTAGAACAGTCATGATTCTCTGTTGGAACAGAAGTTGGAAGTTCTCAGTGATCTAAATTATGGCTCCAGATCACATAAGCGATGTAGTAAGGTGAGAATTATTTCAGGGATGGAGAGATGTTTTAGCTCATACACTGGCCTGTAGAGGACCTGACTCCCGTTCCTAGCATCCATGTCTGACAGCTCACAACAGTTAGCAACTCCAGTGGCAGGGGATTCTATGCCCTGTTCTGGCCTCTGTGGGTACCTACACATACCCCCACACAGGCACAATGACAAACAGACACACAAATTAAAGATAAAATGCATCTTGTAGAAGCAGAATCAGTAACATCTTTTGAAGTTCATATTTTGAAGTTCAAGTCCAAGAACCAATTTAATTATAGTGCTATAATTTCTGCACATATGTAACTACACAATATAGTATCTAAGCATGATTCTTCATAAATAAATATAACAAAAGATAGTCAAGGCTGTTATATTAAAAATTAGAACGATGTTGAAGGAAATTAAAGAGAATGTATAGAGATGATAAAATCTATGTTTATGACTTCAGCATTACATATGCTAATTTTCTCCAAAATTTTCCATGAACTCACACGATGCAGGTCAGAATACCCCTGGGCTTTCTGGAGAGGCTGGCGAGCTCATGGTACAATTTATGTGAAAATGCAGAGAATATTCCTGAGAGTGGGAGCGAGGAGACAGCACAGTGTTTGCTACACACATATAAGGGACTGGGTTTAACCCCTCGTATCCATGTATAAATTGGTTGGTATGGGTAATCTTGGCGATGAAGAGGTGGAGGAAGGAGAATCCTTGTGGCTTGCTAGCTGGTCCAGCCTACTAAGTGAGCTCCAGGCCAGTGAGCGTCTTTGTCTCAAAGCATGAAGTGGATGGTGCTTGAAAAATTACATCTGAAATTTACCTCTGGCCTCCACTTGCATGCACATATACCTGGGGACACACACACACACACACACCATGAGAATAGCCAAATGAATCTTGATAAAGAATGAAGTTGAAAGTCCTAGATTTGTTTGGAGGCTTATCAGAAGAGCACAGGGACCATGTAGAAGCTCCAGGGAGCAGAAAACCCTTGGTACTTGGCCAATTGACTCTCTACATAGATACCAAACTAAGTCAATCAAAGAAAAAACGGGCTCTTTCTTTTTTAAATAAATAATGCCAGGGCAACTAGATATTTAAAAGGAATAAAATGAACCTCAGAGTCTAATCTCAGAACACTCACAGCAAATACGCCTAAATAGATACAAAATCCATTCTGAATGTAAATATCAAAATTGTGTCATCGTTTTTCTATTGATTGATTGTGCATGTGTATGTGTGCACATATGTGTATGTATGTGAGCACATGCATGGTGCGTATGTAGAGATCAGAGGACACCTTGCAGTTCTCTCTACTGCATGGGTCCCAAAGATGGAATTCGGGTCATCAGGTTGGGCAGCAAGCATCATGACCTGCCGAGTCAGCTTTGAACATTACAGTTTTCTGAGGAAAACATGAAAAGACTCTTCTCCTCTGGACTATAGATGCCACATGGTAAAATTAAAAGGCATTGATATTTAAAAGCTCTGGCCACCAAAAACCACCACTAAGAAAATGGATAGGTGAGTCACAGCCTGGGATGAAACCTTGGCAAAGCTTTCCCCAAAGTACTGAACCCATGGTCTGTAAAGAGCTCTTGCAAGTCATGATGAAAGGCAAACAGTTATATTAAAATTAATAACTAAGCAGGAATATTAAAATGTTAATTGTAGAATCTAGCAGATGGGTCCATAGTTATTCAGTAAAAGTCTAGCTTTATTGTCCGGCAATATTCATACTGGAATATAGGAAGCAGGATTGTTGAGAAACTATTTCTCTTTTTATCTTCTCAGACAGTCTCTCACCAGGCAGCTAAGGTTGACCTCAAAATCATGATTCTCCTGCCTCAGCATCCAGAGTGCAAGGATTATAGGCACACACCACCACAACCAGCTAGAAATTACTGTCTGCAATGGCCAGGTACATCCTCTGATGCTGTGACAAGGTCTGTGACTGGCTATGGGCACTGCAATCCTGCTGTGACATCTCCACCCTGACAACTGTAAATGAACAAGGCATGGCACCAGGTGCCCATCTGCAACAGTTGCGCTGGAATCAAGATAAACACTTTAGTCATTTCCAGGACCTAGGCAGAACATTTGGGAGATGTGGCTTCTCATTTTCTTTTTGGAATATTATCAAGCAGGGCTCGAAAGCTCTTTGTGCCAGAGGAGAAAAGTCTGGCAACACCATCATGCTGAGTTTGATGTCCATATGGACCACTTGGTCTTGTCATAGCGCCTACGTGCTATTTTCTCCCTTCGGTTTCATGTGCACGCAGCAGGATGCCTACAGCGAACAGGCCAGGATCAGAACTGTGGCTCTGCCTCTTGGCAGCTTCTTGCCACTCACCACCTTTATTTCCTTCTCTCCCACCATTTGGTGACCCTGCCACCAACAGGTACATTCTAGTTTTCTCCCGCAGGTCAGGGCTTGTTCCCTACAGCAATCCTGTTCATGAGAATATCCAGTACCAAGGGTCTATAACTGGTCTGGCTTCCAGCACATCTCTTCTGTTTCCAAAGCTGATTGTCACCCTACCCAGCATGAGTCAGTGTTCACATTTCCCTAGGAAAAGTCACACAGCAATGTAGAGATGCTGGTTGTGTGTGTTTGTGTGTGCATGCATGCATGTGTGTATTTCCTATTGTGCTGTATTATTTTGTTAAATTAAGCTCGTCATTAATATTAACTATATTATCATATTTAAATGAATGTAGGGAACATTCATGGTGAGATAATCAACACAAGATTCATTTGTAACCAAATATACCACACCTCCCTCTCTCTCTCTCTCTCTCTCGTACAAGAATGGTGTAATCTCTTTAAATGAATGCAACCTGAAAATGGCTTTCTTCAAAGAAGTTGGGATGTCACCAGGTCATTCAAGGAAGGGCCAGTAGGGAGGAAGATGTGGGGAATATTCCTTATCATCTTGGTGAATGCCTAGCCAACCTTCATGATGGGTAATTAAAAAATGCCTAACTAAATACAGAGACAGTCAAGGCTCCAACACTGCCTAGTGGCAAAGGGAAGAGATGCAGTAATTAAGACACACCTCAAAGAAAAGCTGTGTCTATACACACCTCAAAGAGAACCCGTGTCTATACACACCTCAAGGAGAACCCATGTCTATACACACTTCAAAGAGAACCTGTACTTATACACACCTCAAGGAGAACCCGTGTCTATACACACCTCAAAGAGAACCCGTGTCTATACACACCTCAAAGAAAACCCGTGTCTATACACACCTCAAAGAAAGAAAACCTGTGTTCTGTCACTAAATGTCCTTGGGCCCACCACAAGTTGTTTCTGACTTGCCCTATGAGACAAAATAGACTTGAACCCCAAGCTCCAGGTGTTCCTCAACCTCTCTCATTCAAGCTTTATTTTGTCTATAGGGTCACCAACAGTCCTTTGTGGCTGGTTTGTAATGAACTGTTAGACTGCTAGCTCACCAGACCCAAATCTAGGGTCTTAGGCACGGAGACTCCTCTCTGAAAGGCCATACTATTTTGAAACTCTGGATCTTAGTAAAATGTATAGAAAAGAACTTCTGACCCAAAGAAATGTTGAGAAATCTTCTTGGACAGCTTGCTTCCAACACTGGGGCTCTTGCTGGAATGCAGACTCTCAGTAAATCAGGTGAAGCAGAGGCTCCGCATGTCTATCAGGGGATGAAGACTCAGATAAGCCTTCTGTTTCCCAGGAGGGGGACTCAGATCACTAAAACAGAGCTGCCTTGTAGACAGCAGGCCACAGAAAATGCATATCCAGGATCCAGGCATTTGCAGCCCCATTGCACAGACACACAGCTATCTCAGCTCCCCACAGGAAATTCTTCCAGCTGGCTGGAGGGAGAACAGGTGCTTCTGTGGATTTTTAGCAGGGAGGGTTCCTCGAAGGAAAGTGTTCTCAATCTGTAAGCAGAGGTTCCTATTTAAAAAGACATGACGGGCTAGAGAGATGGCTCAGCAGTCAGAAGTGCTTACTGCTCTTGGGTCCTGTATCCATGCCCTTATGGAAGCTCACAACCATCTGTAACTCCAATTCCCACTGATCTCTGTGGGCACTGTACACATATGTGCATTGTGTGTTTATATGTGCAGGCCAACACTCATGCCTAAAGTTTTCTAAAAATTCTAAAGCACACATTTCATGCATATAAATTATTTCTAGAACTGTACACAAGCACACCATCAGCTTGGCCTTCATTGTTGGGCTCATTCATTTATTTCATGTAGCCTTGGTATACTCTGAACATGAAGCCTTTTTTTTTCCAATTGTGTATTTTATAAACAATGACTACAAATCAAGAATTTCCAAAGATAGTGGAATATGCAAATTACAATGTATCATAAAGTATATGCAGAATTCTAAAAACCAGGCACAAAAAAATGAAATACATTTTTAATCTCCTGAGCTGGATGTATACTGACGTGATCATATTGGGTTAAAACTGGGTTGAATGAAAGATATTATTTGATTAGCTACACTTGTTTCTGTTAAGTTTTTTAAACATCAACACAATTTTGTTTTGTTTTTTTTTGAGACAGGGTTTCTCTGTAGCTTTGGAGCCTGTCCTAGAACTAGCTCTTGTAGACTAGGTTGGCCCCAAACTCACAGAGATCTGCCTGCCTCTGCCTCCTGAGTGCTGGGATTAAAGGCATGCACCACCATTGCCTGGCTTAACACAAATTTTTAAAATTGCACATGTGGCCTAAATTATATTTCTGCTGGCCATTGGTTCAGATAGACGGATAGAAGATGGAGAGGGTGAATTCAAAGAATGACTACTAGTTTATAGTCTATGCATACATTAGATATGTGTCATCCTCATATGTATTAACAAACCATTTCAGAATTCTCTCATGCACACATCTCTCAAATTGATTATATATGCCCCTACCTATACATGCCACATATTTTAAAGAGTTTTTATTTTTAATTATGTGTATGCATGAGTGTTGGGGTGGGGGGATGTGAATTTCTCCAGATGTTGGCAGAGGCCAGAGGCTGGTGGCATTGGAATCCCTGGAGCTGGGGTAAAAGGCAGTTTTGAGTTGCCTTGTATGGGTGCTGGGAAAGGAACTTGGGTCCTCTGCAAGAGCAGTCAGTGCTTTTAGCCTCTGAACCATCTTTTCAGCCCCAGTGCTTCATATTTTAAATGTTTGTTCAAACGTTTTAGCACGGTCATCTCAGGTGACATTACTTTTCCATGTTTATGATCCCAGACAACACGTTTGTACCCAAGCTCCCTTTACTGAGCGTCCTCTTTCTCTCTGATACAGGGGCATTATTCTGACGGTAAAGGCAGCTGCTGCTCTCCTCAGTCTCCAAGTGCAGACGGCCTGTGCTTTAGCCACAGCTGACACAGCTCACAGAGGACAGCAGCTTAATAGTTCAGGGCACTGTCCACAGGCAGAGATGACTTCAGCCAGCTGTTAGCTTCTCTCCTTCATCTCTAGTCTCCTTCCCGGAAGAAAAGACCTCATGGATTAGAGGAAACCAAGTTGGAAAGGCTTGTGGCCTGGAATACACCAAGCATTCAGTCCACCTTGGTTGCTGTGGTTAAGGTTTCTAACACTTGGGCATAATCCTAGGCTATCTCTTCTGAGCATGTCCAGAGCTACACATTCCTGCCCTTTTCCCAGCCAGATAATGTTGTCACCTTTAGACCAAAGAATGGCAGTAAGCAATATTATCATAGTATCACTACTTGGAAAACATTTACTGGGAAGGCAAAAAATCTGGAATGTTTTCTTTTAATGCCATAGACAAGCTGGCACATCACCCCAAGACATTAGATGGAGGTGGTGGCTCATGCTTATCATCTCATCACTCAGGAACCAGAGTCAAGAGGAGAGCTACAAGTTCAAGGCCGGCCTAAGTTCCGTAGTGAGACTCTCTCTCAAAACAAACAAAAAGTCAGATAATGTTTCCATTGCCTAGCGCCAGACTCTGTGGAACATAATTCACTTTAGCCGACTTTGATAATGCACCATGAACAACAAACAAACTGTTTGTTAGTTTGTGAATACCTAGGGAGCTATTTGTCATTGCAGCATAACTTAAAACCAGTCTGATTCAAACACTGTCTATCAAGATAATACCTTTTTTCAACCAGGTTTTAAAGTTTTCTCTTACTATTGACCAAGACACCACTTTGGCCGAACCAGGTTTTAAAGTTTGTCCCACCATTCATGGGTAACAATAAACAATCTGGCCATCTTTTCAGGAGTAATGGCCTGTCAGTCATTACCTTGTGTGCCGAGAGAATCTATCTCATCTCCTTCCAACCCCTCTAAGGTTTCTCTTCTTGGTGTGATCACCAAGACTTTCTCTAAGGAAGTGGGTTCTTCCAGTTACGTTTGCTTGGCTGAAAGAACTTTATCTGCTAAACAGTTTTTATGATCAAGATCCTTTTTATAGTACTGCACCGACACTATTAAAAAGACAGGAAACGACAGATCATAAAGACGTCAACAGTGAAACACTCATTTCTCTGTAGACCGAGAAATAAAAATCAATATCTGTTAACCTACTCTTCAAGATCAGAGGGAGACAAAGGAAATTTCAAAGCATCTGCTGGTAATCTGATGTCCAAGTTCATGAATTCATGGTTGTTGACGGCTAGCAGGGATCTCAAAGGTCGTCATAGCCATCACGTGACTGGCCATATTAAGTTCATAGCAGCTCATGCCAAGATATTTACACACAAAGATAGAAAGATCATGCATCTCTAATAATACATTCTAAGAGATAAAGAATGACTTTACAGTTTTTCAGAAGCCAAGAGAGCTGAAATTTGTTGTGAGAAGAACAGCATTCCTTAATAAATACT
Source organism: Neodon shergylaensis (assembly GCA_025134845.1). Lineage (NCBI taxonomy): Eukaryota > Metazoa > Chordata > Mammalia > Rodentia > Cricetidae > Neodon > Neodon shergylaensis. The sequence goes on along the minus strand of JABTXL010008991.1, from coordinate 10,135,716 downwards.
TCAAGAAGCCAGTGGCTTCCAGAATAGCCAGTATGATATTTCAGGTTAAAAAAAAGATTTTTTTTTAAATCAAGTTTCTTGGAAAAAACTTGAAATTGTCCTAAAAATTTTGGAGAATTTTCCAAGTGGGTTGAGCCCACATTTCCTTTTTTTTTTTTAACTTCTTTTTTTTTTTAATTTCCTTATCTGGTCCAAAACAAACACATTGATTTCAGACTGGTGCCTGGAACTCAAGAGAGACTTTCAGGATCAACAGTGAGCACAAAGCTTTGTTTTTCTCCAAGAAATAATTGCTTGTCTACGCAAGAGACAGAACCCAATGTGTCAGCCCTGCAGTCCAGGAGCCGTGTGGGTTGTCCGCTCGGAGCCGATCAGGGTTATCAGTGGGCCCGGGGATTACAGCGAGCACTTGGGGAGAGCTGATAAGTATGAAGATGGCCCTGTGTCAGGAAGAAACAGGGAGGGGAGGGAGGGGAAAGAAGTGGGGGCCAGTCTTTCTGGGAGACAGCACAGCCCAGAAGGATGAAATTCCAGTGGCGGATTTCCCAGGTTGAAATCTCTCTAAGCTCCACAGGGTCTAGACATCTTACTATATGGTATCTTAACCCTTTCATATTTCTTAAGGTTAACAAGGCTTTCTACCATATGGGGCTATATTTACAAAGCACATAAAACAAGAAAGTGTGTTGTGGAGTGTGCAGGGGAGGGGGAGGGCAACCTCAGGTGTCATTCCTCCTCAGAACCCATCTACTTTGTGTTTGAGACAGGGTCTCTTGCTTAACCTGGAACTCATTCACCAACCGGCCTGGGCTGGGTGCCCCATAAACCCCTAAGGTCTTCCAATCTCCACCTTCCCAACACTGAGATTACAGCCATGTATTAGGATGCCAGCCTTCTTCTATGGGTTCTATTTATTATGTATACAATATTCTGCCTGTGTCTATGCCTGCAGGCCAGAAGAGTGCACCAGACCTCATTACAGATGGTTGTGAGCCACCATGTAGTTGTCGGGAATTGAACTCAGGACCTTTGGAAGAGCAGGCAATGCTCTTAACCACTGAGCCATCTCTCCAGCCCCTCTTCTATGGGTTCTAGGGGTCAAACTCAGGTCCAGTACTGACTACACGGCATCATCATAGCTGCAAATTGGGTTTCTTTATGATTTGGAAGTTCAGAACTCTTCTTTGGCATCAGAGCTACAGTGGAGGGCCTCGTACGTGAATTAGGTACCATACCAGAAGCCTGATAAATGCATCTAGCCCCATCTTAGTGAGCTGAGGCTACTTAAGACCCTCCTTAAGGCAGTGACCATTCTTTAGACTTGAGTACCCAGATGCTGCCAGACTTGAGGACCCAACCCAAGCCTTAGAGTATCTTCGGTGTAAACAGTCTTACCAGTGGGTGGCGATCTTGCGTCATGCTGCAAAGGACCGCAATTCCTTTGGAAAGTTTAGAAGCTGGGCAGAGATGGAAGAACCAAGGGGTGTGGAGGGTGGAGGCAGGGAAAAGTGGTAATCAGGGAAGACACAGATCCTGCACTCTGAGAGCCTGCCTGCAGGAATCTAACATTGTTCACACCTTCCCATGATAACTGCCTGCCTGGCTCTCCCTACAGAGGGATAAATGTTTTAAGGATAACATCTAGGATGAAATCCACAATTCCAGTCTCTATGGGTGATAGCAATGACTCACTGGTGGGTCATGACAATTGCAGGGCTACTGGTTCCGAAGACTGAGTCTTTGGGGAGCCAGCATGAGAGGTCCCCTATGGAACTATCTCATACTGTTGGCTTCCTCGGGTGACATTGGCCAGAATATCACAGCATCACTGGGTGGAGTGCCCCTAATGACACTGACCCATGAAGCTCTGGTCCTGAGATATCCCTCTTAGAAGCATTAAGTCCCTGAGTTGGACAGCTCATCTGGAGAGTGGGAATGAAGGTCATCAAGGCACCTTGTAGGGTTTATTTTGCAGACAAACGATTTCTGTCCCTTGTATCTGGTTTATCTGACCTCACTCACTGATTCCAGTTTCAACCACTTTCCTGAACATCAATTTCAATTCTTCTTCATGGCCACATAAAACCCCAGTGAGTGTACATACCTCTCTCTATCCATTCAGGTGTTGGCAGACATGTAGGCTAGTTTCATTGCCTGGCTGTTGTAAATGGTGTAGCAGGATGTGCATGAATGTTGACAATGGAATACTGCAGGCGTTCAACCATGAGTGGGATAGTTGGGTCATATGGTTGCTATAGAAGTAGCTCCATACTGGTTTCCATGGTAACTGTATATACTTCATTACCACCAGCAGTGAATAAGCCTTCTCATATAGGGGGTTAGACCCTCAGTGAGACAATATTTACATCAGCTAGAACACTGACACTTTGAACATCTTATTGTACCTTGGGAAGGTGGCATCAATTATGATTCAACCCGTAGCTCTGACTCGGGGTACCCTTTCCTCAATGCCTTTAGCTGTTAATTTTGGCAAAGGGCACCATTTTGCTCTGTCCCAGCTGTATCTTCCACAGAATCCTTTGGCATCCTTTACAGGGTAGCTGGGAAGAGGCAGTGAGGTAACGGCTGCTCTGGTAACTGTGGTAACCATGATGTATAGTACCAAGCCCCCTGGGTCTGGGCTGTAACCAAAAAGTCTTAGGTTCTCTTTGCAGATTCCAGTAGGAGAAAAAGTGAAGGGCTGGAGGAAGGTGGCCCTATGAGACTTGGGACTGCATCCAGACTGAGGAAGGACAGGGCTGAGCATCATACACAGAGGACAACTGGCCAGGGATGGGAAGAGCTGACATTGACTGCAGCTCCATTTATTTTTATTAAAAATCTTTTCTTTATCATGTTTTAATATTTTTCCAACATGCTTTTTTATTCAGTCATCTTTCTCTGGCATATAATACATCAGTAACACTGGATATAATATAGGGTGTGGGTTATATTTATATTATCCCCAATGTTCAATTTCAGACAGGTTCCTGGGTCATTAATCTTTGTTTGTCTAGGTTGTAAAATGGTAATATTTCTTTTTTTCTTTTTTTGAAAGTAGTTGCCCATTAAAATGGTAATATTTCAAAACTGTAGCAGAAAATGATTTTCATGGGTATGGTTGTCTGCTTTCATCCATTAAGTCTCAAGTTTGTCTCAAATCGGGTTAATCTTTTTACAAGCAATCTATAATTTCATCCTTGTATCCATTGGATTTCAAAGGTTTCCATTTTACAGACTGGGAAACTGAGGCTCAAAGGGACATAGCACCCTAACCAAGTTCTCAGTGGCAGGAGACCAGAGCTGCTTTTACCTCAATTCTGAGCCTGTGCCCCTAATCACTGTTCTGTTTGGTTTCTCCACAGAATGAATAGGGATTCCTGAAGGATGGGACATCTCCCATTCTACCATTATAAAATCTGGAAGGAAGTGGGCAGATGCTGCCCAAAATAGGAGAAGAAAGACGAGTGTAACAAAGACGAGATGGTACCTAGATAGGTGAAACTGGCCTCCATATTTGAAGGTAATAGCACATGCAAGAATGACTAGGTCTCAGAGGTCAGAGTCTGGAGAGAAGGATGCTGGTTAGCAAGACCTATCCTGAAGGCAGGAGGAGTTACCGAGGCAGAGCCTGCCAACAGATGAGGACAGTCTCAGTCACAGGGGAACAAGGGTGAGCAGACATTCGTAGGCTGCAGCCTTTGGACCCTCCGCCCCTTACAGGCTGCCCAGTGAGGGATTTCTCAGCGGACGTCGCTTTCCACAAAAGACGAAGGCAAACCACAAAATGTGCTGACCGTGTGGTCTCTGCGTGACCCGACTCTGTACAGTAATTCCTCTTTGTAAATTAACAGATCGACTTCGTGCAGGGAGAGAACTTGCTGGTCATTTGGATCTCGTTCATCTCTGCATGGGACGGTCATTCTTCTTTTTTAAATTATTAGACGGCTTCATCTAGGGAGGAGAAATGCTGATCACATGGTCTTGGAGATTTCCAGTCCTGGAAATCTCATTTCTCCTTTTGCAAATTAATTAATTGGTGTTGTGGATTTATAATCCCTTTGGTGACTTATCAGCCTTGGGTGGCCCTTCTCTGGGGGCTTCCAATCTTGGGAGGTCTTCAGTGAGCAGGCTCTCCAGCTTGGCTGGGCTTCAGAACTTTTTTTGATACTAGCCCTCAGAGTCCTAAATATCAAGACTGTCTTTAGCTATCTGTAGACTAACTTTTCTTTAAATTTTTAATTCTTTAAAAAAAAAACAGTCTTTTTTCATTTTACATACCAACCCCAATTCCCTCTCCCTCCTCTCCTCCCATCCCTCCACCTATCCCCCAACCCAAATAGACAGGTTGACCAATGGAATCAAATCAAAGACCCAGATATTAATCCACACACCTATGAACACCTGATTTTTGACAATGAAGCTAAAATTATACATTGGAAAAATGAAAGCATCTTCAACAAATGGTGCTCGCATAAGTGGATGTCAACATGTAGAAGAATGAATATAGATCCATACCTATAACTCAAGTCCAAGTAGATTGAAGACCTCAATATAAATTCGACCACACTGAACCTGATAGAAGAGAAAGTAGGAAGTAGCCTTCAATGCATGGGCACAGGAGACCACTTCCTAATATAACACCAGCAGCACAGACACTGAGAGCAACAATAAGTAAATGGAACCTCATAAAACTGAGACACTTCTGTAAAACAAAGGACACAGTCAATAAGACAAAAAGGCAGTCTACAGAATGGGAAAAGATCTTCACCAACCCCACATCAGACAAAGGACTGATCTCCAAATTATATAAAGAACTCAAGAAATTAGACATCAAAATTCCAAATAATTCAATCAAAAAATGGTATACAGAACTAAACAGAAAATTCTCAACAGAAGAATCTCAAATGATAGAAAGACACTTAAGGAAATGCTCAACATCCTTAGCCATCAGGAAAATGCAAATCAAAATGATTCTGAGATAACATCTTACACCAGTCAGAATAAGACACCAATGGTAAAAAACACTAATGATAGCTTATGCTGGAAAGGATGTGGAGTAGGGGGAACACGCCTCCATTGCTGGTGGGAATGCAAACTTGTAAAACCACTCGGGATATCAGTATGGTGGTTTCTCAGAAAATTGGGAATCAACCTACCTCAGGCCCCAGCAATACTACTCTTGGGCATATATTCAAAAGATAGTCAATCATACTACAAGGACATCTGTTCAACTAACGATGCTTTAAAGCTAAAGCTCTCTTGTGGCAGGAGGCCCCTTAGCCCCATGCACTCTGGGATCGTCTAACTTCCCTAGAGCCTTCGGCTGAGTGAGAAAACCTCTGCATCAACATGAAGCTTTGAAAACGCCCAAGCCCTTTATATATGTGTGCCAAATCCTAACCTCGTGTGTAGTTTCAGAAGGACCTTTGCACTGTCACTATCCTCTAACCTCTAGATATGAACTCACAATCTAATCCTTGAGGATTTTATGTTCTAGCGCTACTACGCAGATACTTCAGAGAAGGCGAGTTTTACACTCACACATAGGGAACTGTTTTATGCTTGGATTGCAACCAAGCTGAAGTTTTTCCCAGCTGAAGACAGCTTAGCTTCTTATTTTTATATCTCAAAAGCGGTTGGCAGTTGCTTCCCGGTGGTGTGGGCATGGGCTACTGGACATTGATGGTGGGCAGTTGCTAGCTGTAGGGCTTCTGTACCTTTCCATTTACACCCAAAGGAAATAGGGAGGGAAGGCAGAAGATATCAAAAATTCAAAGAATCACGACCTACACTTTGTCCACCTTTTGCTGTGTCTTTGGTGGTAGGTCCCCATTCCACCCCACCCATCTTTACATGTTCAATACAATGCCAGTGTTGTCTGCTGCCCCAGGATTTGTGTAGTCCTTTCTGGAAGGATTTCTTCCTTTCCTTCTACCTTCAAGCTTTGCTGTGCCCTGCCTCTGCATGCTGGGAAGCTTCTGTGTGGAGATCTGGCCTCTCTCCACAGAGTATCAGGATCTTGGGTCACTATGAGTCATGTGTAGTTACGGAGTGATGGAAACCAGGCCAGCTCCAATCAAATGGTGAATTCATATATGGTATCTATAATTTACTATGAAAAAAGGTGACTGGAAATGTCTAGGTGTACATAGATCCAATGACAGGATGGCAATCACATGAAACACAGAGTCAAGAGAGATGTTACTAACATTGCCTTTCCTCTTCAAGTCCCAGGACATTTAAATCTGCATACAAGACAACTCTAATTTCTGTCAGACAACGGCAGAAAGAACCTTCTCCATAAATGACCTCAGAAATCATCGCATAACTTGGTATTGATGAATCTGATGCGTATATTTATAACCCGGGATTCCAGACTCATATATGAGTCATACGTCTGACTTTTTATGTAATCGCTCATACTTACCCAAGCTTAGCATGATCAGATTTTGATTCTGTCCCTTCAGCATGCCTCTGGGCATCTCCCCACCCTGCAAATATGTTTCACAGCTGGCTTTGAAAATGAAGAGGCTCTAAACAGCTATTATAAGCTGGCAGAGGCAAGAAGTAGGTTGTTTTATACCCTCCAGAGAGGAACCAGCCCTTAGACACCTTAGCTTTAGATATATGGGACTCATTTTGCATGTATGACCTTTAAAACTCTAACAGGATATCTTGGTAATGTCTAAGCCATGGAATTTGTGATTTTTTTTCCCATAAAGTAATGGGAAACCTGTAGAGACAAATGAGTTCTCTCTTCTCTAATGGCTGTAAGACAATCATAATCAACAGTCAAGTTCCCCCTAATTATACAGTCAATCTACCTCCCTTTCTCCCCCTTTCTCTGCTACAGCCACAGGCTGGATCTGGAGGAACAGCTGGAACAGTCTCCTAAGGCGGGCTGGGGTGGGGGGATAGATAGTGTCTTAGTTACTTTTCTATTCCTGTGACAAGAAACCAAGAAAACATAAAAGATAACATATAACTGGAGACTTGCTTACAATTTCTAAGAGTGGGTCCATGACCAGTGTGGCCAGGAGCATAGCAGCAGGTAAGCAGGCATGAGGCTAAAGCAGTAGCCGAGACCTCACATCTGATCCACAAGCTAGAGGCACAGAGAGGAAACCAGAAATGGCAGGAGTCTTTCGAAACCTCAAAGTCTACCCCAGTGACACTCCTACTCCAACAAGGCTACAACCCCAACCCCTCCCAAATAGTTCCACCCACCAGGGACTAAGTATTCAAGTATTTGAGCTTACGAGGGCCATTCTTATTCAGATCAGCATAGATGGGCTAAAATGACTGCAAAGTCTTTACTAATCTCAATTAGAGACATGACCCATTTCTCTTCCTGGTGAATCTGAATGACTCTTGGGTTGTTTTTGGCCAACAGAACATGGTAGCAGCTTCCTTCTGGGGCTGGGCTTTCATAGAGCTCCAGCTTTTCATTTTAAAAGCAGCTCTGCCTGTTCCTTTTGGAAGTCAACCATCATGAAAGACATCTGACTCGCTATGAGGCAGCCCAAGACAGCATATGGAGAGAGAACAAGGATAAGTACGGAGGTGCCAGATGTACTAGTGAGACTTTCCTGTGTATTCAGTTCCCAGATGAAAACAGCGGAGTAAAGAGATGGTTTTCTACAAGGGGAATCTTTGACCTGGGGAAACGTGACCAAGTGGAGTGGTTGTTACACCTCTGTGTTTGAGATAGTCTAATTACACAGTACTAGGTGAACAAGACCCCTCTTCCCACTTGTGTGGCTCCTGTCAAATGCAGCCAGCATGGTCATCTTAGGTGTTTTGGGGGCAATCCCCTTGCTTTCCACTGCACAGACAGAATCACTGAACCCCATCATCTGATACTCTTCCTATTGATCCCTGGAACCCTGCCATAAGACATCACAAAAGTCATTGGACATTAATGCTCTAACAGCTCTTCAATTAGAACTGAACTTATTAATTCAATACCTCTTTATGGGACTCTGAGTATGTGCCAGGCTCTCAGCTAAGCGTGAAGGACTCTTTGGAAAAACCAATGGAAATGGTAGAAAGAAAGAAGTAATGTCTTCCTAATTAAAAATTGAGACTACTGAGAATTGATGAAACACAGTCCTCCATAGAATGTGCTGTGATACAGGCAGGGTTAGCCATTTTAGTTAACACCGTCATGAAGGACTTCTCTGAAGACATAAAATTTAGATACTCACCAAGGAGGAATTCTTGTTATCATTCTTCCTAGACCAGACTTGATCCTCCAAGGCCAAAGCCAAGAGCTACCCTCCTTCTAAGAGAACTGTTCAGTCCCATCTGGGTCGAAACCCTTACAAGTCCTGGTATTGAGCACCCCAAAATCCCATACACACCCCACTCACTAGCTCAGCTTCTAGTCCCCAATCCCAATACATCATGAAACTGTAGAAGGCGTTTTCTCCAGATTGCCATTCCTAGATGAAGGTGGCATCTTAGTCTCCTTATTAGCTCAAACATTCTATCTAGTCCTACTAAGACAGTACAGCCCTTCACAGTGGCCACTTCTTGGATGGGACATCTTTAATTTTTACCATCATGGGTGACTGGGGAAGAGCGGCAACAGAAAGGCCACTGGGAAGCTTCTGCTCTCGGAAGGCCCTCGTGTGAGTTTGCGCATCTACTGCGCCAGCTCCCCTGCTGGGGCTGCATAGAAGCAAGACACACTTTCCAACGAATGGAAACAGCTCAGTGACAGGGCTACAGGGGTGAGAGACAGTAGCTATTAGGCCAGTGGTGCAGGCTGGGACGGAGGTAATATTAACTAGGAGTGACCATCCCTCTGTATGGCACAGAAAAGGTCAAAGAGACAATTGGTGGCTGGATGCAGAAAGTCCCACAGGCTCATGTGCTCCACTACTTGTTCCCTTGTTACTACTGCTGCTGTTGCTGTTTTGGGAAGTTATGGAACCTTTAGGAGGTGGAGTCTAGCTGGAAGGCACAAGTCCCTACAGGGTGGGCTTGGGAGCTTAGAGCCCAGCTCTGCCTCTAGCCAGGTCAGACCTGAAATGAGAGCAATTGTCTTCATACTCCTGGCACCATGAACGCTACCATGATTTCCTTGCCATGACACTGTGAGCTAAACTGCTGCCCTCCCCCCATGTTGCTTCTGTTCGGTATTTAGTACTGTCTCAGGTACTACCTATGGGTTCATAGCAGACTAGGAAAATGGAGGAAGGCATGGGATGATGACTGTGCCCTCTGCATTGTTATCTAAGCCAGTGTGTCTTGACCCAGAGTGGGGCATGTGGAGGCTTGGTAGGACAGCTGCTTAGGAGTGCAGGTTTCAGACTCAGTCCTGAGCTCAGCTCCTTCCTTGTAGGACATAGGCTGTCAAGCATACAACCTATGTCTATCTCAGTTGCTTCCCATGCTGGTGTAGGAGGTCCTTCTGTTTGTGTGTTGCTTTCATTGGTTAACGAATAAAGAAACTGCCTTGGCCGAGTTGATAGGGCAGAACTTAGGTAGGCAGAGAAAACAGAACTGAATGCTGGGAGGAAGAAGGGCAGAGTCAGGGAAGCCATGGATCCTCCGCCTGAGATGGACACTGGTTAGAATCTTGCTGGTAAGCCACAACCACATGGTGATACACAGATTAATAGAAATGGGTTAAATTAAGATGTAAGACTTAGCCAATAAGAAACTAGAGCTAATGGGTCAAGCAGTGTTTTAATGAATACAGTTTCTGTGTGGTTATTTCAGGTGTAAGCTAGCAGGGCGGCCGGGACAAACAAGGAGCCCCCTCCTCATGTAACACCATGCCTCTTTGTGGACTGGATAATACTAGTTAGTTAGCTCATGGAGAGAATGTTCTCGGTCTAGTATTTAGCTCTTGGGAAAGGCTGGGGAGAAGTCTGGAAGCATTCTACTTATTTTGCCTCTCGGTCTTCCTAAGAGATTCTTAAATTTGTAATTCAAGTCAGGCCTGGGTATTATGCAATCTGGGAAAGTTGCTCAGTTGGTAGAGTTCTTGCTTATCAGGCATACAGCTTTAGCTTTGCTGCCTAGCACTGAGTAATCATAAACAGGGTGTGTTCTCATGTGTCTCTAAATCAAGCACTCAGAAAGTAGAGACAAGAGGATCGAAAGTTCAAGGTCATCTTCCGTCACAGAGTGAGTGAGTTCAAGGCTAGCCTGAAGGTAAATAAGACTTTCACCTTCCCTCAGAAAAGAAAAAGAAACCAAAACTGGACATCCATACATCTGGTGACAGCTCATAATTTACCAGTTACATTGACTCCCTAAGTTTTCTCTGCTTCAATCCAACATGATCGCAGCCCCAAATCATTATCTCTCCCCGGCTCTCTCATATCAAAAGATTATTTGTCAGATCGTCTTTGAAGCATCAGGCAATCCATGTGTTGAGGAAGACTTAGAATGTTCTAGGCAGTGGTTCTTAACTTCTGGGTCACGACCTTTTGGGGGTCCAACAACCCTTTTACAAAGGTCGCCTAAACACAGATATTTATATCAGAATTCATGACAGTAGAAAAATTACAGTTATGAAGTAGCAACAAAATAATTTTATGGTTGGGGGGCATGGCAACATGAGAAACTGCATTAAAGAGTCTTGGGGTCAGGAGGGTTGAGGACCACTCTTCTTAAACAACAGCTTCTTCAGACTGTAAAGGGCCAAGAGCCTTAGATGCACTAGGATAATGGAATTAGAAGGCTGGAGTGAGCTGAGCTCCTGTTCCCTCCACAGGGATGCTCATCCTTGTCTTTTGCTTTGTAGAAAAACCGTATGTGCTATGGACAAGAGAGCCAGCTCCGTGTGCCCCCCTTCCCTGACTAACATGCTATGGAATGGCTTGGCTCAAAGTCCGTTGGCAGCCAGACACTCAGCATGCCCACCTAGGCTGTGGCAGAAGACTGGCTGCCCATTTCTCATCTGCCTCAGCAGCAACCGTGCCACGTGGCTCCCTGTGAGCCAATACTCTGCTGTCTCTGTCAAGTGTCCACAGAGGGCCTATGTGACTATGGCTCGTTTTACCAGAACTTTCTCTGACACAGTGAAGAACTTTTACATGTCAGACATTTAATACACTTGCAGGTAACTCATCCCATGGGGGAATCAGGGAACTAGACAATTCTGGGAGGCTTTCCAGAAGGTTCTCTGAGGTCCTGGTAGAACTGCAGAAATGAATCCCACCATGTGCAGGAGCAAGCTCAACAATATACATTTTCTGCTGGTGTTTGCCCCTTTCCTGTCTCACTGACGACTTTCCCAATATTCCGCTTCATGGACTACTACTTCCCAGACAGAAAACCCGCTCCGGGTCCTCATTTTGGGTTCTGCTTTCCAGGTAACCCAAACTCGGGCAGACACAGTACAACCAGTACATCTATCTTTCAATGAAAATGTATTAGCTCAAACCAGAGGTCCCATCAGGTAGGAATGAAATAAAGCCAAGCAAAGCAAGAAAATGTCCTTGCAAAGGCTGCCCGAGTCCTGGAAGAGAGATAATCTCATCACCAGGCGGTTTCTGGGAGGTCGGCGAGTGTCAGCAGTAATTCTTTTCCTCAGACTGCACATTTGTTTTTCCGGACCATCCCAGATGCTGACTTCAAAAGCTTTCCACTCTGTAATGTGCTGCAGGAGGCTATTTCTTTCTTCCTGCATGTCCGGTTCCATTTCGCCAGGAGAGACGTCTGCCAGAAGAGCGTGATTACAGAAGCGGCTGTGGCTGTTTTCTCCCTGTGTGGTCAGGGGAGCTCAGGGGAGGTGACCTGCCCAACTCCTCTAGTGTGTGACCAGAATCCTGACCAGAGCCTTGTCAGAATAAGCCACACCCTGCAACAAGGGAGGTCAAGAGCACACACGCGCTGGGGAAGATACATGGACCCGTGGAGGGCCACATGTTTAGACACAGATAGGCCCTCCAGAGAAGAGTAAATGTCATTCTAGAATGATCAAGTGGCCCAGAGGAAACTCTTACTTGAACTGAGCTCTGGTACCCCCAACCTCTTTGTTCTATTTTTGGACGGTTTGGGGGTTATTTTTGTTTGTTTGTTTGTTTCAGTCAGGGATATCAGCCCCAGGACTGCGCGTGGGAAGCTGGTTCTCTGCCACCATCAAGTTAGCTACATCTCAACAGACAGACTCGATCCGGCCCATAAAGAAAAGCCCAGCATGCCCACGCTACATAGCAAGGATGGAAGAAGAAAAGTTTTCAGAAAGTTCTGGCATTTCCTCATATAGGTGGTCATCACCTTAAAACCCCAAAGCATTTAACTGACAAAATTATGAAGCTGAATTTTAATTTTTTAAGAAAAGAAAGATGCCATGGATCTAAAAGCATTCTGTTTTTAAAAAATAAAATTGCCTGTGAGCCATGACAATTTAAAACATGCTCTGTTTGAAAAAAGCCATTTGCGCGATATTCCTCTACCAGTTTTAATGTCTCCAAACCCAGGGGTGCTATATTAGCTCCTTTCTCATCACTGCTGCCAAATACTTGACAGGAAGCAACTTAGGGAAGGAGGGTTTATTTTAGCGCATCGTTTGAGGGGATGCAGTCCTTCTTGGCAGGGACAGTATGGTGTGAGGTGACCCCATGGCAGTGGGAAATTGAGTGATAGAGAGATTTGGGCAAGAGCAAGGCTTAAGCTTCCCTCTTTAGTGAGCCCTGGCTTCCACAGGCTCTACCTTCGAAAAGTTCAATACCCTACACCTAAATAGAACCCCCATCCGGGGACCAAGTGCTCAACACACATGAGCCTGCAGGGGACACTCCACACCCATCCCACGGTCTAGTCATGGCAGCGCTATAGGAAAGTTCTTCTCGTTATTATGTAAGATGCAGGCATCTGTGGCTGGCCCTTGGATCTGCCCCTGCTGGCCCATTCTGGAGCAAGAGGTGTCCTATGCTTAGGATGTCTCTAACGAGAGTCTCCAGATGGCTTAAACAGAGCAGGGTAGACGGGAGCTCAGACTGGGCCGGAAGGTTCAGTGTGCCAGGCTAAGCACCAAGGGCTGCAGTCTCTGTGCTTACCTGTGTTCTTATACCACATGGCAATGAGAAGCATCTGCTAACTCACCAGAAGGAGGAGTCTCCTGTCCTTTTCTTCCACCCACCTTTAACCTTTTGATGCAAGTATGTTTCACTCGTTCATATATGACATGGGCAAGCTCTAAGCATCTGTGTGCTAGCAGGGTTTACAGAGATCAAATCTGGGACATCAAGACGGCAATGCAGAGACAGAGCATCCTCACCCTTCCAGAAACATCCTTCATTCCTTCTCAGTCTTCATTCTCCCCCAGGCCCCACCATGCTGACTTCCGGGGATTTCCAGAAATTTGTTACTATTCACAGGTGAGCTTCATCCTTCCTACTGGCCTTTCCACCTCATGTTTGGTCTGCGTGAGCCAATGTTCTTGAGCATAATAACAGGTCTTACTGCACCGTCAAGGTGGCATCCAGTTAAGACTTAATGAGCTTTGGCACATTGCCAAGGTTAAGCTACTGTGTGTAGCTGTCACAAGTATGCTAGTATCCACTGGGGAAGGTGTCCACACATTTATTTTGTGTTTACATCTGACTGTATTTCTAAGTCGTAGAATGCTCAGCTCTGACGCGTGTGTGGTTTCTGGATGGTGAGCATGCTAGCTAATACATGATTTCACTGTTGTTTTTTTTTTTTTCAAGAAGCCTTTTGGCTGTGTATATGTGTCTTTCTGTGACTGTGTGTTAGCGTCTCAGTAATATCCTCATATAGCCTTACTATGTATCGCCTTTTGGATTAATGATGCTGAAAGTCTTGTTAGCATTCAGAGGCCTGTTCAAGGCGCTCTTCTGTGCCAGGCCTGTTAAAAGTCCTTCCCCATTGTTAAACTAGTTGTCTGCCCTTCCGCCAGTTTTAAGGACATTGTTTGTTGCTATGGGCCAAAGACCCCCACGCAGATACATCCGTGACCTAGGTCTTTCTGTTCAGCTACCCTCCACGCCATTTCTCTTCTTCAGCGGTGTACTGCTTGATGGAGGCAGAAGGCAGGCTCCCATGCTCACTGCTCTCTCTCACTTCCGTATCTTCCTGAAGGGACTTCATGCACGAGATTGTTTTTCAACATTTCCATCAGGGCTCAGGTCGGCTCTAGCGTGACAAGGTGACAAGGGCTTTGAAGAGGGAGCTGAAAGACTCCCTTATGAAAGCAGAGGCTGGTGTTGCCCCTTTGAAAGTCTGGTAGAAGCCTCTGTGAAGCCACCTGGCTTGGGGCTGATCTTGGCTGGCGGAGTCTCAGGTCAGGAGAGGCTGTCACCTCTCTTTGTTCTTATGCCGTTCAGAGGACTTGTCAGCTTCAACTTTCAAGTTGATTTTCAGGAAGATGCTCCCGGGAGGCCCTGGCCCTTTTTACACCTAGTTTTTCCTTCCACTCCCCATTCATTTCCCATTGTCTGTTCTCCAGCCTCCTTCCTAGGGCTTTTCAAATGAGGCATCTTTCAGAGCTGAGCTGTGCTTTTGCTGGGTATTCTTTTCTGGTATCTACTCTCTCTGTGACTGGCTTTCTCTTCTCTATCTCCTGCCATCTGCTTTTGTAGGTTAAGTTTACTACTCTCCGACTTCTTCCTCTGCATTAGCCTGGCCCAGCGAGCTTTGTTGTGTCGCGTTTTCATTATATTCTGCTCATAATATGTTCTGCTATTGTTTATTTTTATTTCCACCCGTGGCATGTTTCAAAGTGCATTGCTTGGATTCTCATGCGGGGCACTTGTGGCTCTCTTTGTTGCTGACTCCTGGATTACACGCGCAGTGCTCTGATGATATATTCTGCAGGCTGGTTTTGCTTTTCAACTGTTTAGATTGATTTTTGTGATCAGCACGCCAAATTCCTGTAACCATCCCAGGATGACTGAAAGAGACTGTATATCCTGCACCATCCCAAATCACCAAGGCCCTGCGACGCGTCCCTGAAATCTTTGTAATCTCTGCATGTATCTACATTGCTTTTTATATCAGCTACAGAAAGGCGTGGTGAAACGGAAGCTACAGTTTGGGTGGGCTCATGCTTGTAGTCTCAACACTTGGGAGGCTGAGGTACAAGAATCACCAGTGAGTCTGAAGAGGCCCTGAGTGTCAGAGTGGTCTCTGTTTCAGCCTGGGATACAAGATGAGACCTTGTCTCAAAAAGGCAACAAATAAAACAACTGGATTTCCAGATGTGATTCTGGCTTTTTCCATTCTTGCCATCAGTTATACTTCTTATATTGGTTTTTATATGTGTTGTTCGATGTGTCTCAGCACAGGATCATCCTACTGGCCTGTTGCCTGGTTCCATTTCCGTGGACTCTCTCTCTTCACTCTCTAGGTAGCAATGGTTCTCCCTGAAAGTCCATTTTCTCTCAGAATAGCATGGCCATACCAAATTATTTTTGATTAATATTTCACACGTAAATTTCATTGAATTATCACCCTCTTTTGTAGCTTACATCCAAGGCTTATCCATACTGAACAATACACAGTTAGTTTAAAATTTAACCCGAGAACCTCTGCTTTCAGATGGAGCATTTAAAAAAAAAACCACTGTCATTATTGTAAGTGGGTGTGAAGTGCAAGTGTGCACATCGCAGCATATTGTGTGGAGGTCAGAGGGCAACTTGTGGAGCTGGTCCTTTCCTTTGCCCTTACATCGGTTCCGGGGCTCGAACTCGGGCGTTCGGGTTTGTATGTCAAGTGTTTTGCCCGCTGAGCCATCTCACTAGCTCTCATACAAGATGATTTTTCAGTTTCCACCCCCAGGTGCTCCTCCCATACCTCATCATACTTTAGCAAACTATCTTCTAAGTCCACCTGTTTGCATCATACAATACAAGGGTCTCTTCTGACAACTAGGAGATGATACTGTTTGAACAATGTGCACCAACTGGAAAGCTGCACAGGGAACAATAAGTCCTTGGGACACATACCGAGACCTTGGGAGCGTAGTCACAGACACAGTCAGTCCTCTGTGGCCTTGAGTGGTGTAACTGTGATCACTTTTGTGTGATTTTCTTTTCACTAGGTGATGCCATTCATACCCACAATTCTAGCATTGTCCTGAAATCTCACAAATTCTCTCTCGCCCAACCCGCATAGCATCACTAGGAGGCGAATACCATTTTGAAACCTTTTACGTGCACTTTAAATATTTTTAAAATTAAAATCTAATCACATTGCTTCCTCTAAACCCACCCATGGTACCCTTCACTCCCCTTTGGC
This sequence comes from Neodon shergylaensis, assembly GCA_025134845.1. Classification (NCBI taxonomy): domain Eukaryota; kingdom Metazoa; phylum Chordata; class Mammalia; order Rodentia; family Cricetidae; genus Neodon; species Neodon shergylaensis. Next base: position 10,119,489 of record JABTXL010008991.1, on the reverse strand, counting down.
CTCTGTCTCTTTGATTATAATTGGTACACACACACACACACACACTTCAATTCCCATTTCACCAACAGAATAACTTAAGTCTTAAAAACCTGAAGAGATTTTTAAGGAGTTGTGGAGATGATGAATTTTGAAAGTGGTATAAAAAAGTGAGAATTGGAGCCCAGCAGCTGAGCTATGAAATGTATCCTATTATTGTATCTCCTGCTGTGGAAAGAATGATCAGACATATTGAGACGTTGATATTGAGACTTTAGACCAATCTATACAACCTCTTTGCCTCTCCAAACACCATTGTGAAGATGTCTATTATATTCATCATGGCCATCACGCTGTCCTCTTAGCTTCCCTGTCTTGAGCTGCATTTCTGAAAGTCCCATTCTGGCTCCTCTAAATGTCTTTAAATGTTTTATGGGTCCTCATAGCATATTTTCTATTCAAGAAAATATGGATTGTGGTTTCCTGCCATGTGCTGGAAAATTCGAAGAGAGATGAAAATGCATGACCCTGAACTGTAAATCTCACATCTTATTTCTATAGGACACGATGCCATTTCTTACCAGGGAAATGTTGACAGTTTAGATTTACAACAATGTATTTGGAAACCTTGAAGTTTTATAACAGAAAATAATGTATCATTAGGCACTCTGAGAGGATAATGAGGCATTTAGTATTTCTTGCTCATTTTGGTAAAGGTTTCTAGAAATATACACTATCTTGCATGGACTTGGCATACAGATCATTCATGAAAGAAGCAGAAAATGCATGATATAGTTAGCTGCTTGAATTATTTCTTCATGAATTATCCATGCTTCTCGTTTATCTACCCATTTCCCTTCCCTTTACCATATCTAAGTTACTCTCAGTTCTACACTGCAGGAACACATGATGGCCAACAAGGAAGAAGTTAAACCTTTCCAAAGGGATTAAATGGTTGACCAAAGAAGCCACAGTCAAATAAATCAAGCCAGGGAAGGAGTTCTAGGTAGGTGAGAGAGAGCACCATTTCTCAGAGACAACCAAGGGTTCTCGGTCTCTGTTTTCCCCAGGGATTTGAACACTTTATCCATACTAATTCAATAAACAATAATGTAGTTATTGCAACTTATAAAAGACAGCAATAACTGATCGTAGGAAGAAGTAGGCTCAGATGTGACTGGGGTAGTGTCTTAGGGTTTCTATTGCTGTGGTGAGACACCAAGACCAAAGCAACTTGGGGAGGAAAGGGTTTATTTAGCTTACACCTCCCACATCAATGTTTATTACCAAAGTAAGTCAGGACAGGAACTCAGGAAGAGCAGGAACCTGGAGGCAGGAGCTGATGCAGAGGCCCTGGAAGGCTGCTGCTTACTGGCTTGCTCCCCATGGCTTATCCAGCCTGCTTTCTTAAGGAACCCAGGATGACTAGACTAGGACAGACATTACCTAAAATGGGCTGGGCCCTCCCCCATCAACCACTAATTAAGAAAATGCCTTATAGCCTGATCTTACGGAGACATTTTCTCAACTGAGATTCAATCTTTTCAGATGAGTCTAGTGGGTGCATCAAGTTGACATAAGACTAGCCGGGACAGATGGCCGAGGAGCCTAGATTAGCATGATGTTGTTCCCCTACTCTAGGTGAGAGGCAGAGCATCTCTGTGAGCTCCAGACTGCAGGGCTCTCAGACCTAAGCAGGGTCAACTACATAACTTACAAGATCTGCAAGTGCATCGTGTTTCTTATGCCTTATTAATTATGAATTTTTAAAAAAGATAGCAGTTGATGGCTGCTGATGGAGGGAGAATTACTCTCCTTGGGGGACGTGGCCTCTGGTAGGTCACCATGCCCACGTGGATGCCCTTACACCCATGAACATATGGGCAACACTAATTGGACTCAGGCCATTGCTAATTACAAAATAGGAGGCCAGGCAACTGGGAGGGTAATGGGGTGGGCACATTAGGGGAAGCTGGAGAGAGGAAACAGTGGGCAAACATGATCAAAATACATGGGTATATATGTGTGGCTATTTCAATGTAATTAAAAATATTTTTTTTAAAAAAGAAATAAACTCCATAAAAACTGATTCACCTCTTGGCACGTGGCATTTGTTTTGACAAAAATGATACAATATTAAATAATGAGTTGAAGGTGGTGGTGGCATCTGCTGACAGGATTTGCTGAAGGAGACAGAGGCGGGAGGGTCACAAGTTCGAGGCCAGTCTGAGAGACACATTTAAAGAAGAAAGTTGAGGGCTCAAGAGATGTCTCAGTAGGTAAAGGAGCTTGTTGCCAAGATCGATGTCCTGAGTTTGTTCTTTAGGGTACACTTGATAGAAGAAATAGAAGAAGGGCGCTGACCCTTGCAAGTTATTCCCCGACCTCCACATATGAACACCATATATATATATATACATACATATATATATGTGTGTGTGTATATATATGTGTGTGTGTGTGTATATATATACGTATACATATATATATATATATACATATACACAGAGAGAGAGAGAGCATTGTTCACAGGATCCAAAAGGTATAAAATAAAAACTGACACATGAATATGTCAATAAATAGTGGCCTATACATGTAATGCAATTTTAATAAAATACAAGTCCATGTTATAGTGTTGATGAACCATAAAACATGCGAGGCAGGAAAAGCAATGAGTTGTATGACTCTATTCACCTAAAATACACAAAACAGAGATAAAAGAAAAAAAAACAAGAAAATACAGGTTCATGGTTGATAACTGCTCGGAGAAGGGAGATTGGAAAGCAAAGATAAGTGTTTCTTTAGGAAGTGATGCATGACTGTTAGAACTAGATGGAGATGTTGGTTGTACGATATTTGTGTCTGCACTGTGCCACTGAAATGGTTCCTTGAAATGGCTACTTTATGTTATGAGAACATCAACTAAATCAACATTAAAAACAACTGGCCAGAGACTTCAAAAGATTCAAGCAGGTTGGGACTAGGAAGAAGTTCAGAAATTCAGCGGTTGTGCTGCCTATAACTTCCAAGAGAACAAGCTGAGGAAAATGTCGCAGGGAGAGCCTCTCTGTGTCTTATTACGGTGAGAGTAATCAGAGAAGTGAGATGTGGCTGAAGCATGCTCGCTAAGGCAAGTGGATGGAGGGCAACAGGAAGAAGAGATGGCTCCACGAGTATTTATTTTAGTGTGGGGTGATCTGAGCATGAAGTCAAAGGGGAGGACGTGCAGAAGGGACCACTAGAACTTACTTAATGGAAGACAGAGGTGGTCAAGGTTCTAAGGAATAAGTGAAGGCGACAGGATAAGTTTAGGCTTCCTTAGGAAGGGGAGAGGGGGAACAGTGGTCAGTGAAGGGAGAAGGGGTTAAGCAAGCTCAAGAACTTTGAACTTGGCAAAATCTAGTCATAGAAAACTCCTGGAAGGTTGAGCAGGACTAACTCTTTAGGTCAAGGGGGAAGTCTCACTGTGGTGCTTCAGGTGACTGACCACAAATTAAGGATGAATGACAAGAGAAACAAGAAGTGCCAACACCACTAGAGAGGAACTTGAGGTGGGGCCCTGATTGTGAATGTCTCATCAACCCGGCTTTTCTCACATCACGTATCCTGATGGTCAGAAGTTCTACTCCAATTGGAGGGTTTGTATCTGTTCCTATATAGGGATTTCTTGTTAAGTCTATCCGGAGGCGTGCTGGAGGTCTTTGTGAATCCCAAGCCTATTATTCACGGAGCCCTGAGCTGGGAAAGCTAACGACACACGATCTTCAATTCTCATCTCTATGATGAGGAGGACAGCCAGCAGCATGGCCCATGGCCTGCGTGCAGAAGCCATGCTCCAGGCTGACAGAGGTGACGTGGAAAGCATCTGCATGCAGCTGCTCACCTAACTGGACTCTCCTCTGCTATAATGCGATACAGCTCATATCCATCCTTCAGATGAGAAGGCGAGGGATTCCAGCTCCATGACCTTGGGCAGGTCATACCTATTTGCCATCTCCACTCATCTGTAAAGACACCAGCGCTGTTTTGTAGAGCTGTGGCGAAGGTTAGCTTGCTTCGTGTAAGACTACAGAGTATGAGCTAAAGGAGCTTGGCTAAGATCCTCGTGATTACCATCAATATCCACTCCAGCGGCAGTTAGATTACTCAGTGGCACATTGTGTCGAGTGCTGTGTTTCTATCAGTGAACGAGCCAGAGTCCCTGCTCTCTCAAACAGTTTTATTATCTATTGTACTGTCTAAAAAGTCAATACCCAAACTGTGACACATACATAGAACTTAGGAAAATCAATCAATCAATCAATCAATCAATCAATCAATCTTTCTTTCCTTCCTTCCTTCCTTCCTTCCTTCTTTCTTCTTTTTCCTTCCTTCTTTCTTTCCCCCTTCCCCCCTTCTCCCTCCCTTCCTCCTTTCCTTTCCTTTCCTTTCCTTCTCTTTTCCCCCCTTCCTTTCTTTTTTTCAAGTGGCCTAGGTTGGCCTTGACTTCTTGATATATGACCTTGAACTTTTGATCCTTCTGCCTTTACCTTCCAAATTCTGGGACTACAGCCTGGTGTCAACATTCTCTGTTATATTGTGCTGGAGTTTGAACCCAGGGCTTCATCCACAACAGGCAAGTTCTACACCATGTGAGCCTCAGTTCTTTTTAAATTCTGTATCTGGAGCTTCTTTCTTTGTTTCCCCCACCTCTAGAGAGATATTATCCACGGGAAGAGGAACTCAGTTAATGAGGTGAATGAGCTAATGGCCATGCTCTTTAGGGCCAGATTGAATAAGAGTCTTGGAATGAAATGGCAGCCATGCCTCGATTATCCATGTTAACCAGGGTTTAGAAGAATGGACGATGCAGGGAGATTGCTTCTTATAGCTTTGCAAAAAACAAGACAGAGAAACCAAAGCCACTCTACACAGGCATTCAGAAGAGGAGCAATGGTCAGGGAGCAGAGGGTGACACTCCAAAAAACCAGTTTAGGTTTTAAGTCACAGCCTGAGTCTCTCAGAGAACTCCCTTTGTTTATAGCTTCCTATCTTCAAAGACAAGAGGCTGAAGAAGGGTGCTGTCAGCAGATGCCCAATTTTCCTGACAGGATGAAGGCTTTGGTTGACAGTGCACACTTTTTGTCAAAGGATTTGTCACCAAAAGATACATAGCTGATGGTTGTGGCTGATTTCCACAAAAAGCTGGGAGCCAGGAGGAACTGTGCGCGTGGGGAAAGCACAGCACCCCATCCTAAGATCACAGCCTTGGATTTTATGATTGATGAAGGAGACAAAGAGCAATGGGGGTGGGTGGGTACCATCTCTTCCCTCTGAAGTGTAAGAGGTCGGGGCAATGGCCAGGGCCACTCTAGAGTATGTGTGGGATGCCACAGCCACCCAGGGACCAAAGAGAAAGCTCTCCCAAAGCAGTGTCCACCCTTGTGAGTCTTTTTGGCTCTGGGTAGTCCTGGCAGTCCTGTACCCTCCCCCATGAAGCCCCTGCTCCAGGAACAAGCTGTGTCTTCCCGTGGAAAGGGATGAGAAATTGCCAAGAGCTTTAAGGTCACATCCCGGTGTGGCTATGATTTTGCTGTCTACATTTAGGTTCAGATCTGCTACTGAATACAATTTTGAAAATGAATGTGTGACTTTCTTTCTTCCTTTTTTTTTTCGAGATTGGTATTTCTCTGCCTGCTAGAGGGGAAAAAAAAGGACAGTTTGCAAAATTTGTTTTCTGCTTTAAAAAGCAGCAGCTGTTGTACCCTTCGACGATCATACACACAAAATTTGCCTTTCCATTTGCTACTTCTGCTCTTATTTTGAAAACACAATTCCAAAAGTAATAGTGTTAGTCCCTGTTGAGGGTCCCAAGGAGATGTGGGGATTTTTGCTTTCTTGCTCTTCATGAGTGTGTGTGTGTGTGTTTGTGTCTGCATATGGAGGACAGAGGTCACTATCAGCTGTCCTCATCTACCATTCCTCCCCCCTTCTCCCATTTTTCAGACAGAACTCTTAGTTCAGCTGGACTAGTTACCAGTGAGGCCAGAGATCGCCTGTCTCCACCTTCCCAGTGTTGATATTATGATATTACAGGAGTATGTGGCTACTGTCAGGTTTTTATATGGGTTTTGGGAGACTGAATCTGGGTCTGCATGCTTCCACGGCACACACTTTACCAGCTGAGCCATCTCCCCAGATTCTAGCATTCTTTTAATGTAGCACCCAGAAAGACTCCAGGCAAGAGGGGGGAAGAGGGACAAGTGCACAAGAGGAGGCAGAAAGGCGACAACCACAATATGATGAGACCCCAGGACAGGATACAAGGTCTTCCTGCTTGTCCGTATAGTATCTTGAATCTAGAATCGGCTCTGTCTGGACAAGCAACTGAGTAGACAGAGGATCACACAGCATCCACAGGGTGGCCAGGAAAGAGTTCTAATAATGGCATCTGTCACAAATCATGCCAGAATACAGGCCTACAGCTCAGTTGGAGGAACTGGTGAGCAGGAGACTGCGATTTTATCATTGCATATGCTACATTGAGAAAGATTTAACCAATGTGCAATCTTTCTGTTTCCTTAGTTCTGGAGTCTCCAGGCAAATGCCGACAGTCTGTGATCTGTTCAGAGACTGTGACCTCACCTCAAACTTTTGGCCCCCAACTTCAAACTGTTTATCCCCAAGCTACCATTATACATGAAGAAAAGAACCTCACAAATAGAACCTTTAGAAATGGGACAGTATCATAGGGGACAATATCACACCACAGCAGCACAGGGAAGAGTATCACACCACAGCAGCACAGGGGACAGCATCACACCACAGCAAACAGGGGACAGCATCGTCCCACAGCACAGGGGACAGTATTACACCACAGCAGCACAGGGGAGAGTATCACATCACAGCACAGGAGACAGTATCACACCACAGCAGCACAGGGGAGAGCATCACACCACAGCACTGGGGTCAGGATCACACCACAGCACAGGGAACAGCATCACCACAGCACAACACAGGGGATAGCATCACCACAGCACAACACAGGGGATAGCATCACACAATAGCAGCACAGGGGACAGCATCTCATCACAGCCTCAAAGGGGACATCACCACCACAGCACAGGGGACAGCATCACACCACACCTATCTGAGGTTTTCTCAGGAGCAACTTTGGGAGTGTTTTTTCTTCTTCTATCCACCTTGAACTTTCTCCTTGCCATTTCTGAGAAGAGCACCCGTGCATTTACTGCAAACGTAGCTCTCGGTGGGCAGGACTCTCCCTTGAACATCCCAGGAGTCAGATGGGGTCGTTGTCTCCATGCTCAGTTGTTCTCAGTGATTGATTTATGGTCGCTTTGGAAGGTGGCAGAGTGTGTGGGAGAGCCTGGAAAATGTGACTTTTTATCTGTTTATCCTATTCTACCAGGCAGGGAGGGAAGCTTCGCCTCTCACAACCCCATTTTCCCTTAACTTCAAAGCCCATGTGGCTGCTGGGCAATCTAACAAAGGTCAGAACAACGACTTTGGAAATCACCGCTGGTTTGAATATAGGGGAAGCCAATGACTGGTCATGACTCAAGACCTCAGGTCTACAGGTCTCAGATCCCTGACATAAACAGGAAGAGCAGCCGCTGCCCCAGGCCATTGCTGGTGAGGATTGAATCAGACAGTGCACAGGAAAATAAAATGGGAAAATTAGAGTTTATAAGATTAGATGTAAATGACAGATGGGAGGCATTTTCCCCAGACTTAGCTCCGAAGATGAATAAGGTTTCTGACTCAGAAGCATTTCTATAAGAAGCCTATGCTATTACAAGGATGCTCTTTTGCCCTAAGGTTCTATTCACGGGGAAAGATTTTTCAAAGATGTCCTAACAGCACAAGACTTGTTCATAAGCCTAAAACGTTCTTTAGGGGCTCTGCTCAACTCTGGATTCATATTTATTCCTCAAGGTCTTTTCATTTCTCTACGTCCCTCTCTAGTATTCACTGGATGGCAGAAGGGCCGTGCAGATGCTGAAGATGTCAACACTACAGAAACAGCAGTGATTATGTTCAACCAGAAGACTCAGTTCTACCACCCATCACCAGAGACAGACAGATGCTTAATCCTCTGAGAGCTACTTCCATATGTGGTGCTGTGGAAACTCCTGCAGCCACTACCCTTTAAGATACTGGTCCACGTTGGGTGTGGTCTCATGTACTATAAGCACAGATGAAAAGCGTGCACAGCCTCCATTTCTTTCTGCTGTATTTGGTTCCAGTTCTCAGTGCACGCAGAGGACTGTGGTTTGCTATCCTTACTGTGAGTTTATCCCCAAATAAAGAAACCTTTGTTATACTCCATTCCGGGCTATTGTGGAACTCTTTGGTATCACTGCAATGTGTGAAATGGGACTAAGATCTTCTAGGATCGCAGTGTGGCTGGGAGATTGGAGAAATGACTTCTGAGTTCACCCTCCATGAGGCCGGGCATTCGGTGGCTGGCCCCTTCATCCCCCTTTCAAAATATATAGCTGTCTTTATAGACTCCAAGAACAAGTATGTCTCTTGTACACCTGCTTGCCTCCAATGACTAGGGAACACTTTAAAAATGGATGCTCAAATCGGTGATATGTACCTGTGGTTTGAATGAGAATACTCCCCTTAGGTTCATGCATCTGAGCACTCCGACTCCTGGTGGTGGTACTGTTTGGGAAGGTAATGGAACCTGAGGGCAGTGGAGCCTTGCTGGAGGAAGCACATCACTGAGGAGTAATCGTACAGTGGGCTCCACAGCCTCTTCTCTGCCTATCTGTTTACTATGCAGATGAAACGCGACCATGTGGCTTCCTGACTGCCTGACTGGCCTCATGTTCCAGCTGCTGTGCCTCCCCACCCATGATGGACACTATCTCCTATGGAAGTAGAAGCCAGAGAAGTCCCTTTCTCCCCTGCACCACTTCTGCTCATGTTATTTTATCACATCAGTGGAAGGGTAAGTGGGACTTTAAACAGAGAACCTAGACCAACATTCAAAGACTTGGCATGAAAAGAAGAACATTTTTTAAAAAGCATCGCTAATGCTCTTGGTGTTGACTGACTGCTAAAATGACAACATATTAGAAACACGATACGGTGCAGAGAGAATTCAATAAAATATTGTACTGAAAACTGACTTCACTCGGCTCTGTTTAGTGGGATGCTAAGGAAACTTGAATGGACGAATGTGACTTTGAGGTTCTGGACTGAACTGTGTACCAACGGAGATCTGCAGTTTTCCCAAGCTTAGAAGAGGCCGAAAACAGTTATCTCTACTTTCAGTTATTTTTCCCCAAGCGTTCCAATTAAAATTAATCTTCAGAATATAGTCTTTGTAGAGTCTGATCCACAAAGCAATCTGTTATCTACTTAAATTAATGAATCGAAAGATGTCTTTTTATCTGTATTTGAATGCTCTCCTGGAGCTAACTGCCGTAAACACAACAATTTAGGCATGTGTCAAAACGGAGCAGCCCCATACGCTGTTTAAGGCCCAATGCTTGGCTCCGTGGGATCATTTCTGAGCTGTATATTTTCTCCAATTTGGGTGACAGTTAAATGGATACTAATTTCCCTTAATAGTAACTTGAGAGGCTCCTGCCATGGAGGGCGGTAATTCGCAGGTGTTGGAAGTCGGCTCCCTTGTTAAATCGGCGCCCATTAAGTTTCTGCATCTTTAACTCATCATTTCCTTGTGGTCACAGCAAATGCATAGCCCAGTCCTCAACAGAGATGTTTATAAACATGTTTCATGCAAGGGAAACGGATCTCACTGACTAGCTCTACAGAATCCACGTCGTCACTCGGAGTTGGTATGATGAGATCCCGAGATAAGCTAATTCGTTTCATTTAGCTAGCTACTTTCCTGTTAACGACATCTATGTGGTGGTTTGAACGAGAAATGCCTCCTATAGTCTGGGGCCTTGGAACCCTTGATTCCAGGTTGGTGACTCTGTTTTATGCGTATTGACTTCCAGTAAAGAAGTATACATCACTCCTAATTAACTTTTAAACACTGCCAAGTCTTTGGCGTTTATTAAGTAGACCCACAGAAATAAAGTTTCTCTCCTCTCAAAATCCAGCCGCTGGCTTACATAAACAAGGCACCTCGCGATAGGAACTGCCGCACTTAGAGCCTTCTGGAATATCGATTGCTGGTGGGGTGTCAGAAGATAGAGCATTTGGTCATGTTGGGCAAGCACAAGGATTCAAGTTCTCAATTTGCCTCCCCCATTCACTGAGCATATGTTATGGATCTGACTTTGACAACCCAATCACGAGGAATAATTGCCATCATCATGGCATTTAAAGATTTCAGTCATTGTTCTGAGTGTTGTTTCAGGTAACTCATTCTGTTATCATGGTACCCACAGGAGGCTGAGGCTCTGACGAACCCATTTCACAGCCAAGGAAACTAGAGCAGAGGTCACATTCAGCTTTTGACCAACATCATTTTTTTTAGTGCTCTACCTGGTGACAACCTCTGAGCTCAGGGGCTCAGAACTCAGATGGACTCAAGCGCAATACAGAGGTAGCTGATATTTATTGGAGAAGATTGAGTGAGGCTACCTATAAGAGAGGCATGGAGGAAGGGAAGTAACCAGGCAGAGGGGCCTTCAGGCAGGCATTACCAAAGAAGAGCCATCTGAGGTAGACCTTAAGTATCCATGCGTTAGCCAGACAAGCTAGTGCTGGCCAATGACCACCTGAGATCATACTGGAAGGGGCGTGACAGAGTCCAAAGAGAGAGGCAGCCACTGCGAAGGAGTAGAAAGGCTTGGTCCACCCATGGACACACAGTAGTTTGCTATGGGGGGAGGCAATCTTCAATGAAGGGGCGATGAGAGAGGACCATAATTCTACTCATCCATTTATTCTAAACATACATACTTAGGACTGACTGTGTGGCACTTGCTAGGTGCTGGGGGGGGGGGGGGGAGGATGGATCCTTCCACAGAATAGAAGAGACTCTGAGAGGACTTCTCAGCAGGGGAAGCCACTTGAAGGCAAGAAGGAGCTAGACAGTTTAGTGGTAGGAAGATGTAGTTTGGCTGAGGTTCATTTTGGGGATTTGGACTCATTGTTATCCTCTACAGCTAGCAAACTAGTTTGTGCATGGGTGGTTAACTCACAGCCTGTCAAAAGACTGGAGATTAAAACGTCTGGGCCAACTCAGACCTAAGGTGAACTTACATGACTCAGCCGAGTATTAGATTATAGGAAGTCCATTAAAGATCCAGAAATAGCTTTATAGCCAAACTACTAACAAGCCAAAGTCTGGACACAGGGGTTTCTATTGGACATGGTGTCGCATAGCCAGGGGAAAGAACAGAAATACAGCCTTCCATCAAAGGAGGGCTATGTTCCTCACAGCTGAACTGGGACTGTACTCTAGCTTATCCTAGAGAATCTTTATATCTTTTCAATAGTGATTAACTTTGCTCTTTGACAATTTCACATATGTGCTTTTCAAAATATGGAACTGTGAACCTAGCAACTATGGTCTCTCCAGTTTGAGGTTTCACTGAGTGTCATTTCTATCACCACAAGACACCTGTTTTCTTTGAACCCCACTTTTGCCTCTGCTACAGCTCAGTCTCTGGCTCCATCTTACAGCCTTAGTCAATAAACTCTGCCTGAAGCTCTTCACCTGTCCTCTGGAGGTGCCAATCACACCCTGTTGATCCCTCTCTTGCTTGCAATCATTTGCTTTGCCCAGTGAAGAGACACGGAGCTGTGGGTTCCTATTATAACCCTTATTTCACTCAGAGCACTGCGGGGTTTGTCCAAGGCAAGCAGAGGAGTGGATATGCGAGCCTGCTCATTCTACTCCAAAGCAGGAGTGCTGTCATCTTGAGTTGCCCCATATTAGCCACCAGCTCCCGGAAATCTCTATCAAGATGTCTCAAGAGCCTCCAGCTCACTGTGAAGGCTTTACCAATATCTTGCCTCCCTGCTTCTGTCCTACCCAGCCCTAGTAATCTCCATCTTCCAGACCAGAAAACTTAGAATCATCCAGATACACATCTTGACCCATTCTTCCTTCAAGTCACCCTTTGTCCATTTGGTTTCCTCAATTGCTTCTCTGCAGTTGTAAGGCATGAACTGCAAGTCTCTTGACCCATAGTCAGTGACAACACCTTCCCAGAGCAGTGTTCCTGCAAGCAGAGTATCAGGGGATATCGGTTTGGATAGAGGAGACACTATTTCAACCTTCTTCCTGTCAGTCTGAAGTTACACTCTTGGCTGAGTTCTCATGTGTGCATATGGTAGGGGAATACCATGAGCAACCTCACAGGGAGAGTGTAAAGAAGAGAAAAACATCTATTAAAATATACATTGAGGTTTATACCCCTTAAAAGGTTCCATGGAATATTCTTGAAAAGAGTAGTGGCCATGATTTTAACCATTCGTTCTCAGCTCTACTTGAGTAATACCTCCAAAGCTTTCCACCAGGTCTGTTCTTCTGTCAAGGATTTACAAAGATCCCTATTGCTTGCACAAGTCTAAAATCCTTCTTTCTGCTTGCCCACTTTTCCTGTGATTTTTTTTTTTACTCAATACTACCTCTCTAGCCTCTTCCATCCCCAAATACAAAATGCTGAGATGTTGGGTTCCCACTTCAGTAGGGAGTCCAGGGTTCCAGCTAAGCTTGAGGGGACAAATCTGCCTCTGATAGCTATGCCTGCAATGCTCCTAGCTGGGTGACAAGATCAATCTTTAACTCCTGGATAGAGGTGGAAGCAAGATGCACTGGGGGAGCAATGCTAAAAGCGAGCTCGGGTTCTCATAATGTTCTTCTAGTGACAGCCCTAGGGACAGGGAGAGTCAGACAAGTATGGAGTAGGACCCTGTGACATTCCAGTCTAGACCAGAGTTCCTTCTTTCCACCGTGGTCCCAGTCTCAGTGGAATGTGACCTTTGTACACCTGCTCAGTTCCAGACTGTGAAGAGATAGCTCCTTTCCTCAGCCCTGATCAGAACAGCAGAGAGAGCTTAGCCTTAGTTCCACGATCAACTTGTGTACTAGGTCAGGGGACACCACATTGCCTCTCAGACTCCGCACCCATGAGGTGTAGATGATGCTGGGCTCTACTCTTGGCATGCTAGGGAATGTAAGGAGCGAATAAGGCAGGGGAGGGCCGAGCTGCCGGCACTTACCTAAGCATCAGCACTGGTCATTACTGTAGCCGCAGCTAAATGCCAACAGTTACTGCTGCATATAGTGTCTCATTTGAGCCTCATGAAGACCCTGGGAGGTCCATTACCATCTCTTCTTTATGGATGATAAACTCAAAATAAATGGAGGCTCGGGAGGTGCAGCAATTTACCCAAGGTCAAAGAGCTAAGGAGAGATACATCCCGTAGGCAATTAGTCACTTCCCTCAGGAGGTATGACCTCATGGCACATGCCTCCCTCTCCAAAGGGATTATCCAGTAAGGGACAGCTCAGACCAGGGATAGGGCAGCACCCAGAAGAGGCCAGAGGCCTGGGCTAAGCAGGCAAAATGGCTGTGCACAGATCTTACCAGTGACATTGAGTAACCTTGGACAAGTCATTCAGTCGTCACATAGACTCCTCAATAAGATGGGGACGTAGCACGTGCCTCACATTTGACAAGGTGCATGAGCCAACAATTAGAGCACATGAGAGAGGGGCCCAGTACACAAAGAGCCCAGGCGTCTTGACCTCTCCAGTCCCCAAAGGTACCAGTATCCCTCACTCTGACATCCCTGTCTAATACTAAAGCATCCCTACATACCTCCATTTCCCCTTCCAGTGGGACGCTGGGGAATATGTACACAGTTATGGTGTCAATATGAAATATCCCTCCCAGGTCATGTGTTGACTACTTGGTCACCAGCTGGTGATACTGTTTTAGAATGTTCTGGAATCATTAGGAAGTGGGGCCCAATTGGGAGAAGTAGGTTCCAAGGGGGCATGCCTTTGAAGGTTCTGCCATGTCCCCAGTCCTATCCTTTATTCCCATATTCTGTGTGCTGCCACAACCATGATGCTCTCAACCCCTTCATAAGTCCAGAATCCGCAGAGCTTCATGTGTGTGTGTGTGTATGTGTGTGTGTGTGTGTGAGAGAGAGTGAGAGTGAGAGAGAGAGAGAGAGAGAGAGAGAGAGAGAGAAGGGGGAGAGAAAGAGACCGCATGAGAGAGTGTGTGTGTGTGTGTGTGTGTTTGTGTATTTTAATCTCCTCTTAACTTTCAGACTCACAAACCAAAAGGGGAATCATGGAGGTTGTTGTGCCCACACATAGTAAATAGAGCTCATCCCTAGAAATAAGTATACATGATCAACTGACACTTATTCCTACAAGTGCTGCATTGGGAAAGATACTCTTGTCCAGCCAGGGGCATCCTGCCACATTGGACATGAGCATGGTGACAGAGCACCACAGTACAGGGGCCACTTGTGAGCCATCCCAGCCTGTGTCACCTACTTCTAGCCTGCAGATAGATAAGTTACACTGGTCTCCTCAGAGCAAGGAGACAACATTGGCACAGAGCCAGCACTCATTGCCCGCTGTACTTTCTCAGCCTCCCAGCTGTGGCCCCATTCTCTCTCCACCACTGAACTCAACTGCAGATGAGGCATGGCTGTGAAGAGCATCAGATGGAGACTCAGAGTGAGGGTCACAGGCTTCTCAGAGAGAACCAGGACAGCAGGCGGGAGAAAAGGCTCCCCATGCCTAGCTGGGGTTCCCACCACTGTTGATGTTATTGTTTTGTGGCAGTTTGCCAGAGTCTTTCAAAAGTTCTGATGAAGACACCAGAGTCAACGAGCCCCTGGAGAAGGAAGACTCGGTTGCAGATTATAGCCAAAGAACCTTGCCTGGCACAATGTTTATGCTTACTTGTGCCACTCACTAGATTTATACACATATGTGGGGGTGTTGGGGACTTGGATATGGGGATCTGGAAGGAAATGGATGCTAATGGCCAAAAAGTCATCCTGTGGACAAGGTCACCTTGTTATACAGCTCTATGAGCCACTGTGTTCTTGGCATGCCAAATACCCATCCCTCTGTCTCTGGTAATACCACCTTCATTAATTTTTGAGCAAATATTATCTTTCACTCCTGGGCCATGTGATTGGAAGCTGGAAACGCCATCAAGAAAAGACATGCTACCAACCAGAGTGTCACAAATGATTATGGGGCCTACTCCAGGAATGGTCATGTGATATAACTAGAGCCAATGAGATTCAATCCCAAGCGTCGGATGGTGTCACCAGGAAAAGACAAAATCGGTTGACTTCAGCCTGCAGAATGAAGTGGACTTGTTAGGGAGCCTCTGCACTGGGGCACCCACCGGGTGGAGTCAATGAGCACCGTGGAACCAGAAGAGAGATAAATGATGCCCTTGTCTAGGTACCAGTGCATAGCTCTGCCTGGTGGAGGAGGAAGTCTACAAATGCATTCATTAGTTACATGAACCAATATATTCCCATTGCCTTCTCCGTCACCTTCCAGTTTGGGGTTGGCTTTTTATCACCCATAGCAATGATAGCAACAGCAGAAAGGTTCTTGGCCAACATGATAAGCATTCATTTTCCACAAAATACTGAATCTTGCAAGTCACACCAAGCATTCAGGTTACCTGCAAGGAGCCCTGGATGTCTTTCCCCCCGTCAATCATGAGTTCTGCCATGTCTTCGGCATGAGGAGTCCTTGCATGGACAAACAGGGTCCTGCCCACTGCAGTGATGTTTCTGAGAGCAACTAAGGTGCCGTCATTGTTCACCTTGAAGTGCGGGCTCGAGACCTCATAGTGCAGCTTCTCATTGCCCTTGCAGTCACTGAAGGTCACTACGGAAAGAAAAGAAACAGTGGGACAGGTGTGAGTAGGCTGGACAACTTAAAGCTTAAGATGCTGGCGAACATTTTAGCATGGATGAATGAGTGTACTGCTTCCCCACCAAGCTAGCCTCTATCCTGATCCAAGACACTTGTCTCAGAGTGACTTGGACTATGCCGATGGAGTTCACACAACCAAGACATAACCGTGGGCTTGGGATGTAGCTCAGCTGGAGGAGAGGAACATGTGCAATGTTCTATCTGGTCTCTAGCAATGCATAGACTTGGTATAGAGATATGTGCCTATAATCCCAGCACTTGGATGGCAGGAGGATCAGAAAAAATAAGTTTGAGACTACCCAAGGCTGCATGAGATCATCTCAAAACGGAACACATGAAAAGATCCATCCGTTATCAACTTTTATTGTCTAGGCAAGTGCTTAGCATTGTTGAGGCTGAGGAATAGGTCAGGTCCTGCCCTCAAGTATTGTGGATAAGGTGAGAGTCAGGTACGGCAGAGTTTGTTTGAAGGAAGTGACCTGACTTTGCAATGTGTGAGTCTTTGGGCAGACCCACAGCAGACAGAAGCTTCAAAGATGGTGTTGAAGAGACAATGTATCAGCTGGACCTTGAAACTGAGTAGACCAACAGGTCCTGCAGAAGGTAGGGGGCATGGCAACATTTAGGTATATTCTAAGATAGGATGGGTGGCGTTTATGGAGATGGGGGAGGTAACAAAATACATTTGAGGAAGAAGGACAAGTAGGGGGCACTTATGAAAGATGAACCGGAAATGGATGAGAGGTGTTGGCAAGTGGAAGGGCGTTCTGGAAAAGCCTTTTGGAAACAAGCAGAAAAGCCAGTAAATTGCGGTGCTTCTTGGAAGTTGTCCATCACCCTACAGTGTGGACGGTGCAAGCTGTAAGCATGTGCTCTGGTTCTAGGGGAGAACAGGGTTAGGAATCACATAAAAGTCATTTGAAATCCCAGAGATACCCATGACAGACGTGGGCTATAGGACGTGGTTTGGAGGTGGGCAAGAGCAAAAGCCAAGAAAATAAGTTAGCCTTTTGTGTGCTAAAGACGTGTGATAATGATAGAGGTGGTAGTCCTTGGGACATGGGGAGCAGGCAGACAAGGTCATGGTTTAGTTACGTGGACAAAGGGACATTAAGCCAATGGATGAGCCACCTGGGTCCTGCACAATGTCACCAGTGGTGGCTGAAGACAGTGATCATGTTTCCTTTTAGGATGCCTCTGCCGGGCCCACAATTACACCATTCTTGCTCTCTCTATGTGTTCTCTGTTTGTCTGTCTCCCCTCTGCTATTGAGTTTGAGGTTCCTTATAGTAAGCAAAGAATTGTACCACACTGTGGCTCCTTGTTCACAGAGGGGCATTTCCTTGAAGATTTAGTTTTTATTTGTATGCCCACAGGTAGGTCTGCCATGTAAGTGTATGTGCCAGTGGAGACCAGTAGAGGGAGTTAGATCTCCTAGACCCAAAGTTACAGTTAGATGTGTGCTGCCCAGTAGAGGTGCCAGAAACTAAACCAGAGTCCCCCGAGAAAACAGCAAGTGTTTTATTTTCTAAGGCCGCAATGCATCCCTGAAGCCCTGGCTAGAATTAAATATATAGAATGTTTATTCCTCAGCACACATGCTTGTGACAAAGTTTAATGTATAAAGTATCCACAGTAAGAGATTAATAACAATAATAAGTAATAAAAAGAGCAATTATAAC
Organism: Neodon shergylaensis; assembly: GCA_025134845.1. Classification (NCBI taxonomy): domain Eukaryota; kingdom Metazoa; phylum Chordata; class Mammalia; order Rodentia; family Cricetidae; genus Neodon; species Neodon shergylaensis. Next base: position 10,101,957 of record JABTXL010008991.1, on the reverse strand, counting down.
ACTATTCTGTAATAAAAAGCTATGCGGATAGAATCCAAACCACTATATTGACCCTTATCATGATATAGTCCAGTATTTGACTGTGCTAGGTTTATTTATTCTACTAATAATAAACATTGGGCGCCCCCTCTCTCCTCCTTCTCTCTCTTTCCTCATTCTCCATCTCTTCCCTCTCTCCCCTCTCTTCTCATCTTTCTCTCTGTTTCTCTGTCTCACTATGTGTGCTTTTCTTTTTTTGACTCTGTCAGTCCCCCCCCCCCCATAAAATTTTGCTCTTAACACTTTTAGATCGCATCTGATTGTTGGCAATTAAAGCCGTGAAAGCAAACCCACCAATAAGGAGCATGGTACACCTGTTCTCAGGCTCTACCTGACAGCCTGGTCTGTGTGATGGAGCACAAAGCATATCCATGCATATCCATGGAGCTCTCTCCCTATCACTCGGATTGTGACGCAGCATTTGACTGGTCCCCTCCCTTACTGAGTAAGATGGCTCCTCTCCTCCCTAGAGGTCACATTACCAATAAGGATGAAACCAGAGTCCATCCAAACACTACATTTGCTGAGGTGGAACCACCTAACAAGTTTCCTTTTCTGCTTGGATTCCTTCACTCAATATGAGTCTTGTGAGGGTCATCCCTGGGGTAGTTTATCCAAACCACTACTTATCAATCACTAAAAACTGTACTGATGTCATGGCAATAAAGGAACTCAAGACTATCCTGGATCATAGTCCAGGATGCAGCTGTTCTAATTCTGCTGTCAACAAGCCCTGGGACTATTCTCAGCTTAGGTCTCTTAAAATGTTACTACTGGGAACTTTGTCCTCTATGGCTCTTGGTGACGATGTCAACTTGGGTCATAGTGTCCTGGTAAAGCCATGACAGAATGGATATGCTGATGCAACCTTGCTCTTCCAGGAAGATGGCACTATGACAACCGTCACATTAGCTGGCAGTAACGACAGCTGCTATGGATGGAGCGTTCCTCCACACAAGGTCCAGACCTAAGCATTTACACAGGTTGTCTTAGCTTCACAAAGAAGAGGACATCACCACTTCTACCCGGAAGAGTCTAGGTAAGGTCATTATGGCTTAGAGACAGGGCAGAGACCAGCAAACACAGTTTGGAAAGAAGAAACGGAGGTAAGGCTTCTGTTCGTGACAGTGTCATCAATACTACATGAGGACAATTCCCCAGTGGGGTAAAACCCTTCAGGGATCTAACCAGAACGGAATGTCAGAGCTTCATGGCTTCCTGCTCAGTCCTGCTCCTTAGTCCCACCAAGCCTGGAAGAGTACTGCATCCACTACCTCTTAGTCACACCACATGATGGCTGACTGACCTTGGTTGTCAACTTTACAACAGGAGCCAACTAAAACCCAAATTGCTGGGCAGGCCTATGGAGGATGTTCGCAGTTGGATCTTTGAGGTGGGAAGATCCACCCTAAATCTGGGCCACACCTCCTGGTGCACCTCACTTAGAAAGACACGGAAGAAGGAAGCTCTTGCTTTTGGCCTGCTTGCCCACACTCTTGCTGGCAAGTTCATCCACTCTGCTGCCTGGTATTCCTTCACAGGTGTTAGAACCTCCTTCTTGTGGGTTCCAATGTAGCCTAAAGGCCAGAAGCATTCCAGAAATCCGCTAGTGCTCCAGCATCAGATTGGAACTGCTGAAAAAACCAGCCTTATAGACTCAACAGCTTACAGGATTCTTGGCCTTTCCACTGGGAGACAGGCATTGTTGAAAGAGCCAAGCCACAGCCTGTGAGCCAACCTAATAAATATCCTTTTAATGTACACAATCATTCTGTCGATTCTGTTGCTCTAGAGAACCTTGACTAACACGCCCACTGTTCAGGCTCCAGGGCCATCTCTACAGATGCCCAGGTAGACTTTGTTATCTGCAGTTCTCAGACTCTTGCCCCTCCTCTCTCACCGTCTTGGTCATCAAGATTTCTCAGGCTTGATTGGCTTCCATTCTTGGAGGGGAACTGTGCAGAGCTGCTCATGGCCACCAACACAGACCTCACATCCACTGGGAGCAACGCTCCCAAATAACTAGGCTTGCAGAGGCTTGCAGCTGCACGGCCAGCATGAGGACTCTGACCACAGCCCAAGGACAGGATGGAAGCTGACAGCCTCAGCTGCAGAGGGATGGGGAAGGGAAAGGCAGACAGAAGACCATGCGAGTCCTGGCTTCAAACTAAATTTCCCCCCGTTCTTGCTCCTTCCCTTTCTGTTTCTTTCCCTCTGCCTGCATCTTCCACAAATACCAAACAAGAGCTTCTATTATGTGAGATGCTGAGTTCACAGTGCTCACAAGAACCAGCGGTTCTTGAAATTCAATGAGGGACACAGATGTGAATCCAGCATTCCTGTGAATAACAGAGGAGCTATTTCAGGGAGACAGAACCGCAGCGTGTGCAGAAGCCCTGCTGCACCAGTGAGCTGGACACAAGCAGGGGAGACAGGCACAGAGGCGAAGGCAGGAGGAAGCAGGAAGGAAGGAGAGAGATGACTGGGCCCTGGGGACTGGGGCCTTAGAATCGCTCAAAGCCTGGTCCTAAGGGAATCTTTGAGCTTTCCACACTGGTAGTACCTCCACCTGGCTCGCTGAGACCATGGCTTCTCACTGCAAAATGATACACTGACATCAAGCCTTTCGTGTCTAGACTGTCTGTCAGTTCCTCCTGGACTCCACCACTATGCCTGGTGCCTTCTCAGCTTCTGCACTTTTCCTGTTTGAAACTCTGAACAACCCACCATGATTTGGCCTAGTCCTGCTTTCATTTCTGACGCAGGGCGGAAATATCCTGGACCAAAGTGACGCTGGGAAGAGAATGTTTACGTGGCTCACAATTCCAGGCTACAGTCCACGGTTGTGGGGAAGTCAAGGCAGGAACTTAAAGCATCCTGTGTGCAGTCCAGAGCAGAGAGAGAATAAACACAAGGATCCCTGCTTGTTCCTGTGGGCCTTTCCCTCTCATGCTACTGTGGACCTCCTACCAAGGGGTGGTACCACCCATAACGGGCTTCCTAATAAACAGTCAAAATGATTCCCCACAGATCCAAAGGCCCACTTGACCTAGACAAGTCCTCATTAAGACTCCCCTCTCAGGTGACTCCAGGCCACGTCGAGTGGACAGCTCAGACTAACCAGGGCACAGGGCAGACAGCTACCCTCCTCACGCTCCATTGTCACAGTTTTCAAATACGAGGCCTTCACATCAAACCGCCTCTCAATCACATCAATCTATTTCTACTTCACCTGGTTATCTTCACAACCCAGAACAGAAATTGAGTCTTGTTTTATTATTCATTTCTATGTGCTTAGCCATAAACAAGCCTCTTTTCTTCCATATGAGAAGCTAAGAATAGCTTCCTTAAAGCCCATGATTAGCCAAGAGCAGAAAGATGCTTCCTTGGCAGGGATGAGGGCCCCTGTCCTGTTGTGGCCAGGGCAGGCTGGAGACAAGGCTGCAAACTGAGCTCAAGGCTTGCAGTGACCTCCTGACCTGTGGTAGAGAAAGGTCTAGAGGCTCGAGCTCTAGTGTGACTCCATATTCTGCTTACACCCGTGGACACAGCACACAGTCTCCCATGTTCAGACCAACTCCAGGTATCTGCAAAGTCAGAGGTTCTAGCTCATTCCTCCCCCTTCCCTAACACAGATTTACACACAGTCCCCAAACAGAGCTGAAGCCAATGTGAGCAGCTTGGACTGGAAGAACCGTCACGACACCCACCATTCACTAGCGCTGGCTGCATGGCTCCTGACTGCCCAGCTCTGTGCCAAGGCCTGCATGCTCCATATCTCCTCTTTGCCACATGGCCACACTATAGCAATGTTTTCTGGCTTTTACTTTTTCATTACCTGCTTCCCTAAAGAGACATTTTAGATATTTTCCTAAATTTTATCACTCTCATAAAAATTTAACATCACAGATACATTGATGTTGGTCTACATATTTCATGTCTATCTTGGCTTATTCTTTTCTAAGTAACTCTTTATTCCTTCCCACACAAAAATAAATTTTGTCTCCTTGGGGGCAACACAGTCCCACTGAGGATAACGGAGAATAATGGAGAAGCATCATTTTCCGTTTTTCCAGAACAGGAAACTGACTTGGGGACTTGCTTCATCAGACTCAGACAGATAGAAAGGCATAGGAGCAAAAAGTCACCCCTACTCTGACCTGTCTGTTTTGAATACCCAGGTTGTAGGTACGTTCACTTCCTAGTAGTAGCGGAACTAGATAAAAAGGACAGCCTCACATCTCAATCCCCTTGGGTATCCCAAAAATTCCTTGGGGGTCATTAGAGATACCAGTGAGGGCACCAGAGGTGACAGATGGGCACATCAAAGGGATTAACATTCTACATGTTTTAGCTGAATATTTATTTAAAACAGAATTTGAATTAAAAGAAAGCATTCTCATGAATCAAATATCTACCAAGTCAGCAACAGAGATTGAGATAATAAACTGTCTGGATGCCAGCTTTCCACATTTCCTTGCCATCCCTGGCATAGAGCAGAGGCTGGGGAGCTGGCATAGAGTGGAGGCTGGGGAGCTGGCATAGAGCAGAGGCTGGGGACCTGGCATAGAGCGGAGGCTGGGGAGCTGGCATAGAGCGGAGGCTGGGGAGCTGGCATGCTGTGAATTGTTACTCCTGTGCCACCAGAATGGCAGTTTTCATGCTGGTTTCTAAGCCCTTTTCTGACTCGGACTCCTCGTGAAACCCTGCTACCTTGGAACACCCTGCATCTTTACTCTTCCCTTGTGGAAAATGGGCTCATTGAGACCCTTGTGACATACATCAAAATAAGACGCGCGCGCGCACACACACACACACACACCTCAATGCACAGAGCTCTTGGGGACTGAACTTGTCTCTCTGACAAGGATGATCACCTGACTCTTCATCATCCCCCTCCTCTGCCCAGCTTCCCCCTCCTAGAGGGTCCCCCTACTCCTGTGCCCATCTACTTCCTTTAGTCAGGTTTCCATGCTCAGCCCAGGAACAGTGAGCTGTTACCATGGAAACAGGCACTCCAGGCAGCTCCACTGTGGCTGATTCTGAGGTCCAGAGTATGTGCCTGTGAACCCCTCTGCTTAGCAGGCTGAATCCCAATCCTTTCCTGGAGAGAGTATTGAGAAGGAAAAGTGATATTAAGCAAGTAAAGCCGCAGCGTTTTGCTCACAGCAGACCCAGCGCTGAAAGACTGGTTATAAGGCTCACTCTGTTTAAACCTAATCCGGGATATTTCCTAAAAAAGACACCACACTGAGAGCTTTAAGTCCACCTTCAGGATTGCAATCCCACCCCTCCTGGCATACCAGTTCCAGGTAGACATCCCTCTCTGGGAAGGGAGGATGACTTTCGTATAGCATGCCTGTGGTGGTTTGAATGAGATCCCCCGGCCCCACCCTGGCGTATCTGTCTGAAAACATGGTCCCCCCATCCCCACCCCATTTGGGAAGAACCCAAGGTACGGAGGAAGAGGTGTGTCACTAGGGCAGTCTTTAAGGTTCCCAGTGTGTTCTCTCAGTCCTCTGCTTGAAGAACAAGATCCAGGCTCCTAGCCTCATGCCTTTAACCCGCTATAATAAACTTTAACCCTCTGAAACCATAACCCCAACTAAATGCTATATTTTCTAAGTTTCCTTGTCCATGGTATTTTGTCACAGCAATGGAGAAGTCGCTAAGACAACACAGAACACAGAAAGTGCTTTGCTAGTAAACATATATTGAAGTAAACCTAAAAGTCCAAACCCACAAAAGCAAGTTTAGTCACCGACTCCTACCTAGCGCTTCTTTAGAAATCCTGACCTGGGGTAAGCTCCTCTCTGCCCATCTTTATACAATGCACAGCTCCACTCTTGTCAGTTTGTAACCCTGGTCTGCGGCCATATATAGGGATCACTTTTCTCTTTGCTGGGACCCAATACAGGAAGTAACTGAAGGGAGGAAGAGTCCTTCTTGGCTCACAGTCTGAAGGGGACACAGTCCATCATGACGGGAAGGCACAGAAGCAGGATCATGAGAAGCTAGGCATATTGTGTATTGTGTCTATAATCAGAAAGCAGAGGATGGGCAGGATGTAAGGCGAAGCTGTCAAATCTCAGGGTCAATCCCTCCCAGTAACACGCTTTCTCCAACCAGGCTCCATTCCCTAAGGGCTCCTCAACCCTCTAAATTCACACAAGCAGCTAGGGAGCAAAGGTTCAAACACAGGAGCCTATTGGGGTATTTACATTCAAATCATAGCATCAGAGACTGTAATGAAATAATATAATTAACATTGGTAGCGAAGTGTTGATTAAAACATACATTATAGCAAAGGCTCAAATTCAGAGAGCCTACATGCTGACAGACATGGTATACACGAAGAATAGTTTATTAAAAAAGAAATAATTTATTCTATAGAAAAGAGACTCTGTTTTGCCTATTTCTTACCTTTTCTAATGCTATATTAAATTCCCAATTAAGGCATACAATGACAACGAAGGCCATGCCTCACAATCTCCAATTAGAAACTGTGTTGGTTTTCGAAAGCATCAGTAGGGTGCCAATTTGGCACAGAGACGGTGGCAGTTTATGTCCAGAGGTGCAAAGAGTTTTTTTTTTTAAATATGCATCTAAAGAAGAACTACATAGTGTATGATCATCTAAAATGTTTGTTTCTATAGTGACAATGTTCACAGTGTTAGTAGCTCCCAATGATGCTTCTGTGGATGACTCAAAGGAAAAATTTTAATATGCAATTAAACTTGTGAACAAATATCTAAAACCTCTACCATGGGGGAAGGCGCTGATCTGTCCGTGATCTCTTGAACCTACTGGAAATTTCTCCACATGCTTTATCAGGGTGACATTTAAAATAGCTTCTAGAAAAAAAATTAAAAAAGAAAAGGCTCGACATATTATACACCCTACGTGAGGATTTATGGGAATCAATTGCATAACATCATTCTCTGAGATAATCTGTGAGCCCCCCCCCCAGGAGGGAGGGGGGGAACGCCCCACCTGGGAGAAAATGCAAATGAGATGAATGGCACCACTCTGCGTTTCAATTATGCTTTCAGCGGGTTTCCACTCAAAATGTCCTCTGGGCTTAATGCAAATGTCACAAAAAGACAAACTTTAGCTGGGAGACAAAAGCCACAACTGAAATAGAAAGTTTGGCACATGAATTAAGGGGCTTAATCTTCCTGACCGGGATGCCAGTGCCTTTCCCCCTTCCTTTGTTTTCCATGTTGGTTCTTAGGGATGAGAGCCCCAGAGGCGTAGACTTCTTAGCATCACAGAAGATGAAGCCGAGGAGAAAATTAAGCTGTGTTACAGGAAATAAAAAAAATGCAGATGGATTCAAATTTATCTGCTGAGGACTGAAGGGTTCTGCTCCTACAGACATACAGGGCCTGTGATATACTTATAAGGGCATTTGCCTCCATCTGTGGCCCACGCTCCCCTATCTTTGATGGGAAATGTTTCCAAAGGTGGTAGGCATCGTTTGAGGTTTGCAAACTGCATATGCTGTAGATTCTCTCAGCACTGATGTTCACAGTCTTTGTGGACTTGGGGTGCAAGGATGTGTGTGGTTTTGGAGGAAAGACTACGAGTCAGCCCTCCTGGGAGATGTAGGCTTCATACAGACAGGATTTGCTCCTAGCATCCCTACCCACACCTGCAAGACGATGCCTCTTTCCGTGGTGTAGAGAAGTCTTGATCTACAGCTCTAGTCAGATTCAATCGTACTGTTGATTCCAAGACACCAACTCACTTGTAACTGTCTTGCAAATTCTCTGAACTGTATCACTTCAAGGGACAACTTGCCCTAGCCATATGCAGAGACTCACTACTATCCCTGTAAGGAGAAATATAAACTGTTGATTCTCTCAGTGAAAATGCACCTATTTTTCCAGGCCCCTTTGGCTAACTAACAATAAAGAATTCAACCTCCCTGATATTCTGATAAGGGTTAGCATGTGAGTTGTACTTCCACATCTGGGGGCTTGGTGAACAAGGCTTTTCCAATGAACAAACTGGTGCCTAGTTCAGGACCATCAGATGGACCTCCATGAGATATACACCACCAACTTGATGGCCCTTCATGCTCCTCCACCTCCTGCTGGTACCCAGAGACACGAGCATCCTCTGAAAGAACTCGTGGGCAAGTACAGAGACTCTTTAGGACTGCATCAATGACACAAAACACTTCATCTGCTTTCCCAAGCTCTCATGCCTTCTGGGCATAAACTCATGCTAGGGAACAGAGTGACGGCAGGTCCCTCCTTCAGCCTCCACTCACGGTACCCTACTGGTTCCAGAATGCACTGGGCTTTATTCTGGGCTCCAGGCTTGGCTCAGAATTTGTTCTGACATCCACAGAACTTATGTGAGGCCCTGGCAGCATCTTACCATGACGGATGAGCTCAGGAGTGGATTTGTACCTCCAAAGACTGTGTAGATTTGATAGTCACACACTACTCATAAAACAGCCTTAATACCATCTCACGCATCAATTCTAACGTTGATAAAATAGAGTTTCAATTCTATCATGTCGGGGAAGATATAATGAATGATTCAGCCGAGGGAATCCTCAGCACAAACCTCTTTTTGCCATGTAAACCTGTAAGGGCTTCCTCTTAGGCAAAGACAGAGCCCTCTCCTTTCAGGGGATTATATACATATATCTGCAGACCATTAAAAAACTGAGCTGCTAATTTCCAGTTTCTTTTTTTCTGTCAAACTCATCTTCCATGTCTTTAAATCATAGAAGGCTGCTTTCTGATTGGATGCTGAGCCAGTCTGTCCCATGATGATTGCAAATTAGGAGCTGGAGTGACTGTGTACATTGCAAAGAGACTGACATTGTACAGGCGCAACACCGATGAATGAAGGAACAGCGGGACTGTAACCTGCAAGCCAAACATTTAGAGCCACTTCCCCAATCAAACTGTGAGGCGAAGGTGTGAGGGCAGGTGAGTGTTGGAATGAGTTGACCAGAAAGTCCCTCAGCCAGTGAGATGGAACTGTGGACTCAGCAATGCTGAGAACCACCATATCCGGGTGTGTAGAGATCGCCTTGGTCATTTCAGATCAGCCTCCTCACAAAGCCCTTAGCTTGCCATGCCCCTACTAATCTGTGTATAATTTGTATCACTCCTGCCGAATATCTCCAGGGTAAGTGAACACAAGGGGAGCATTCCTCCACTATTACTGTAAGGACAAACACGCTCACAGTTATAGTGATGGGGACACTCACTTGTGGCAGGGTGCCCTGAAATTCAGAACCCATCCGTGTTTGGTACGCTGGCAAGACTTAAAATTCTGAGGTCCTCTCGGTTCTAGCAGCAGATATTCCTGTTGAGGACAGAGTCTGCAAGGAGGACACTGGGAGATAGGTGCAGAACCGATGGCAAGAAGATATGGCACTGTTTCCTGGGCCAGTTCTGTGGGTCCATGGTTCAGGGAGGAAGTTGTATAAGCCCCAAGGCCTGAAAGCCATTGGCAAATGGACGGTTCTTGGTCACTGTTGTTTTGGTTTCCAAAAGCAAACGACTAATGGGGCATGGCAGCCCAGCCCTGTTTATTGGCTTCGCTCCCGTGCTGGGGAGGCAAAGGCGGTGATGGGATGCCTTCACTTCTTCAAGAAGTCATGGATTTGGGATCTTGAGAGAGGGTCATTCCCACAAGAGGGCAGCGAGGGAGCCCTTCCTCTAAGAGTCTTCTAGAAATATCAGTCAAGAAGAGGACAGGAGAGCACTTGGGAGATGCTCTGAGCTCCTGCAGATTCTGCACAAGAAAGAAAGCTCAGGGAGAAAGGGGGCAGGGAACGGGATACAGTTGTGCAGATAAGAAATACTACAAGATGAATATTGGTATTTTCTTGACCTCATATTTATCTAAATCCTGGAAGTGCCTACAGGAGTTCAGGTTATCATCCAGAAGGCCTGGTTCTTTCCGGATAAGATAATTTGCCTGTCCCTGGATCCTTTCAATTGGAACCTGTCTGACTACTGAGCAATGCGTTGGGATAGAGTATTGGGATAGAGTCCAGTGGTAGATGACTCTCATACAATGGGAGAATTAGATTATCCCAAAGCTCAACATATTTATCCAGTAGCCCATTAAAACTGTCATTCGTTCACTTATAACGTGCCGGACAGCAGACAGAAAGGAACGAATGCCAACACAAAGATGAATACCATGTGCTATTTACCTCCGTGATACTTTGAGGTTGGAAAGTTGACCCTCTGAGGATCTGGAGGGCTGCCATATTGAAGCTCAGTGTTCCATTTAGTCATCATGTCAAAAGGCCAAATAAGTAGCATATGGTTGAAATTACAAGCAGGCAGATCATATTTCAATGTAATACATTCTTGCCAGCAGGAAAATTGAGCCAATCAGAGAGGAGGCTCGCCATTTCCAGAGGCACTGAGGCAAAAGCTTGTCAACAAATATATCTTCTATCATCGAAGAGCTAAGCTTTCCAAACATAGATTTGGAAACAGTCTTAGCCTAATTTTCATAGAATTTATTCTAAAATTAAATTTGTTCTGGACAATTGAGCTTATACATGCTTAGTTGTAAAACTAGGATTTTTTTTCAGAGAAGATTTAATAAGCCAATCTTGAATGAGTTCGTTTCACCAAAGTGGACAAGTTAGTTGGGTATTAAAAATCTGTAAAATATTAGAATGTATGCAACACATCAAGCCTTGGTTTATGATGTAGCTAGAGGTGCCATATGACACCAGTCACACTTATTCCACTCCAGTTTAGTTAGTGTGAGTGGCACTGGTGTCCGAGGTCTTAGTTCATATGTTAACAAACACTGAGAATCACGAAAACACTTTCCTTGAAATTTTAAAGGCAGTCCATGGAGTATAACAGTACCGCCTTTACAGTGTGGCACCTGACTTGCTTCATAATTGTTCCCATCTATAGAACATTCTCTATTCTCTTGGCAGGGAGCCCACCACCTGACCAACAATATTTCTTAAGTCTCCCACATTCCCATGAAACTACTGTTTTATAGATAAGGAAAACTGAGACTCATAGACACAAAGACCATTTCTTAAGTCAAAAGAGCAAAACTGGAATGGTGGGTTTTGCAACAATCACAGACCCCTGCCCTGTGACCTAGGGGGAGAAGAGGACTGGGTTATTATGGGTGCAGAAAACTGCTCCATGGTCTAGTGACACCTGGCTTAGTATGAGACTGAACACTCTCTGTATGAAGCTAAAAAAAATTCTCAAAGATTAAGTTGAGAAGAATCTTAAAGTGAAGATACTTCACTCTGGGGAGCCCACAGAGCAATAGCCAAAAACCATACAATGGTCAAAGCCAAGGGACGGTTTGAGTTCTGAGATGACATGAGAGAACCATCTATGGGGCTTTGAGATGCCATGTGTGGATCAGTACACCGAAATCTAGTTTATAGCTATAGTCTAAAGCGATGTCTGTCAAGTGAGAAGCAACAGCAGAGGCATGTGAGCTATCCTCCCGCTGGCCAAAGAACTCTTGGCAGGCTGAGCACAGACCCGTACCTGACTAGTCCTCTACTGAGTTATCACAAGTCCTGGGGCCAAAGGCAGCACAGGAATTTCATCCACTGTCTTTGGGATGTCACGTTTGGTCTCCATCAAAATCACAGGCAATTGGTAGGGAATCTGTGACTATGTATCTTTGATCTAAAACTATGGGCACATTTTAAACTCACTACTCTTCTTTCCTTGTGATTCCTGGAGTGATTCTATGGAAAAATGGCCTGAGGGCATCTGGACTCCAGAAGAGAGTCTGGAAATGTTTCACAAAAGGTAGGGTGCTGTTGGGAGGGGGGAGGCGAAAGGCATGACCTAAGGCAGCAGTGTGTGTCTTTCACTGAGTATGCTCCTGTCCTAATGCGAGGTTGGTGGCTTTAAAGCAGTTAACAGGGACGCCTCCGTCAGCTACAATAGCCCCTACAATGCTAATTTCTGCACTTGGAACGTTTTCTCATTACCTCTACTCTGGGAACCTGGGAGCATCCTGAGGGCAGGAACTTTCTGAATCTCTTCCTCTCCTGCTATTCTCAGCCTCGGTCCTGTCGCAGAGATGGCAACCCAAGAGTATTAGTGGATTCCTTGTGGCTGCAACCAATTAATTCATTCGCCTCCCCCCCTAATTGCTGTGGATGAGGCTCTCACTAGCTGTGATTACAAACTGCTTGGCCTGGTTGACAAGACCCAATCAAGAAATTAAAATAGCGATTTGGCTTGTAGTACATGAGGCACAATTAATTCCTGTATGCATATATGAATATTTTTTATGTCAGCAGGAACATGAGCAGCGCTCACCCTCCAGGTGCCAGGAGATACTGCATACTTCCTGCATTGTTGCATTATCCCAAACTCCAGCCTGATGGCAAGGGAAGGAAATGCCCGCCAAGTGTGTCTTGCCACTCACAAAAGGTATTCTAGCTTCTCATGATTTCTTCACTGCACAATAACCTTTGTACCTTTCCCAGGAAGTAAAAGGCAGAGTAGCAAAGGCTTTTGTGCTCTGTTTCTTCCCACCTGAATTACCAGGGAACCACGGCAGTCAGATGTAAATCATAGCTTCCCATGAAAAGCGACAACTTTTACAATTGAAGGATTCTTGGGATCTCAAGAATATTACTGTGATTATAGAAGGGTCCACATGTCTCAAAATGTTCTTTTAACATACCCACGGCAAGTCTGAGGTTCTTGAGATTTATAACTCATGTTTCCCCCTCTCTCTATACGCTTCAAGCTGAAGCATATGGTCTCGCGCAACTGTGATATTTACGATAACGAATCACAGATGTTGAAATGAGTGTAATCTGAAAACACTCAAATGCTAAGATGCTGCAGTCTTACCGCAAACATTACAAAGTGAGGACCTTTGGATTATGTTGATTTCCAAAGAGTATCAGAAGAAATGTGCCTTTACACACCTCCAGAAGACATGCAGAAAGGAATGTCTTTCCTCAGAAACATGTTGGAAATAATCATGGAAGTTTGAGGGTGTGGATTTACTTATTCTCCTAGACAGTGAACTGTAACCACTTCTGGACACGGGTAGGCAGACAGGAAAGATAGTCTTTTACTTGCATCCATCCCAGGACTCATTATGGGATGGACATTTTTAAATACAAGAGGTTAAAATGTAGTCAGATGGAAGGCAAGGAAGAGACAACCCTTTATCTTCCCATTAGCCATACATAATAATGTATATTTTACCAAGTTTACAACTATATACACATGTACTTCAGTAGCTACAATTGATTTTGTCTTTTATTTTAAACTTTCCCCACGAGCTCAACACGATGGCACATACTTATTCCAAGTACTCAGGAGGCTGAGGCAGGAAGACCACGAGTCCGAGGCTAGTCTGGACTACGTAGTGAGACACTATCTCAAAACAAATGCCCCCCTTTGTCACATCAGGTAGATACATTCTCAGTGATTAATTTACAGCAATAATTAGATCAACTACATTGCTTTCCATGGCTTCATTGCATCTCATGGTGTAGATGTCATAACTGCAAAGTTCCCCACTAATGCTGGATACCTAGGTGTTTCCTGTTCCATAACGAGCAGCCGTGCGATAAACAGATACCTTCATTCCTGCCTTTTGGGCAGACATTTGAGTAGTTGAGAGACCTTTGGTAATGGAGGCTTCAAATGAAATATCATACATAGTTTATGCAGACTCAGGAACCACGCCCCCAAAAGTTTCATTGGTGTGAACTGGAGCCTAAAGAACTTGAGTGTGCACTGTCCCTGAATAAATGACTGTTGACGTTGGTGCATTTTGTTTTCTTTGTTGTCAGTTTGATGCTGACATTAGGTTGTAGGACACTCGGGTGTTTAAAGAATCATTGCTACCCTTGCTTTGTACCAGACTATGAACTTTCCAGAAACAGAAAAGCTTCTGGCAGGCCTCCCATTGAAGCAGAGAGATGAGGATCGAGGGTGTAGCTGGGCCGAGAGACTCAATGAGGATGCTCTTAGCAGGCAAAACCACCAACAGAGGTCCTGGGTAGGGGCGACAAACGGGCCAGCAGGGTTGGAGTGTGAGTCGTAAAGAAACTGAGAGGTGCCATGATGGGGGGGGGGGGCGCATCTTCCAGGGTTTTAATGTGCAGTGGGCAGTCACCAACAATCCCACCCGTTAATAATTATGATTAATAGGGTGGTATTTATTTAAAGGGGAAAAAACTTACAGATCACCGTCTGCACAACCAGGAAGGGAGTCTAGTCGCCGGCGGAGCAGGAAGTGAAGAGAGCGAACGGAGGGAAATAGTCACCTTTTAAAGGGGGAGAGACCACGCCCCAATGGGCTGGTATCTCAGCAGCTATTGGTTGGAGGAGCGGAAGGACCTCCTGCAACATGGTTGCCCATTGTGTCTCCAGGGCTCTGCAGGCACCTGTGCACGTGTGTTATGGAATGAACATTTGCTTCTGTAGAGAAGTAGAGAAAGCTTATCTTCCTGCAAGAGGACACAGTTGCTTGTCAGAGTATTGCTTTCAACAAGACAACTTGTTTTAGATTCTCTGTCCCCTTATAGTCTGTTCTTCTAGAGCAGAATGAAACCTTTGGGCCAGCAGGGACTTGGGCAGTCTGGCAACTCTTGCATGGACCATAACTATAAAGACTTAAAAGCTGTGGGGACTCCGTAGATGCTGTCTTAAGTACATCAGCCGAAACTGTCCGATGGTGTCCACATCCATATTCATGCTGATTCCTAAACTAAAGTGCATGTCTTAGCTTTCTGCTTCCCTCTTCTCCTGGTCATGCAAACAGGGAGGGACGTTTAAAGGGAGCTCCCCCTGAAATGCTGAATTCCTCTTCACAGATTAATAGCTAGGCAGGTATGGAATGGGTAATTTAAGGCAGGGGAGCACTCTGGTATCCTCCCTAAAGTAGATCAAACTCGGTAGCTGGTCTCATGCTCCTACAGGCTGGCATGAAGGTCACACACTACTCTAAATCAGAAGTCAAGGGTCCCCAGCTAGCATGCAGGTCTAGCCTGCTGCTTGTTTTTACAAGTCAATTTTGTGAGATGATGCCACACCGTTTACACGTGACCTTAGCTACTGTGCTACAGTTCTACAGAGGTAGAGTTGAATAGACTTTAAAGAACAATGGGAGGAGAAGGGAAAAATGGGGAAAGAAGGAGAAAGAGGAGAAGAAAGAGAAGAGAAGGAGGAAGAGAAAAAGAAGAAGAAGAGAATGAGGAAGGGGCAGAGGAAGAAGAAAAAGGGACAGAGGGACAGTCTGGGTTACAAGCCTTAAATGTTTTTTACTTGGTATTTTGCAGAGAGAGGTTGTTAACCCTTGTAGGCCAAGGTCCCATTCTACATACATTCCGGAAGAACTATTCTAAGCCATTTTGGTGCACAAGCATGTGAACTCACGTAGGACATAGTTAACATTCTTGGTCTCATGATTAAGCACAAAGACAATCGACAGAATGGGAAAATTACTCAGATACTCGCACAGAAGTGTTATGCCAATGTGCGCATTGCCTTTCATTTTCTAAAATGCAATATGTCGAGAGAATATTTCCATTTAAAATAGACTCTCAAGAGACTTGGCTTTTTAAATACTCTTTTAAAATCTATTATCAGTCATTAAGTATAGAGACAAGCTACAGAGAAGACGAATTGTCCCCAAGGAGCAGAAGGGTACAATGCATATCTACATATTTATGTATATAAGACAATAATTTAATTTAATGCTAAGAAACTGCTTGGTTTGTGCTTTTCATCAAGTTTCTGTGTTTTACTGTTTGTCTTCAAGGTCAGCTTCCCACACTGGAAGCACTCCATCATATATTAAGAAGATTTATCTTAAAGTTTTCTTCTTTTCTTGTATGTAGTCTGTCATTATTTCCTCTCAAATGGCCAAGAGGGCTGGTTTTTCCTCTCTTCTTTAAGCGCAACCACTTGACCTTTTAGCTTCCTAGAAAACCTAATGGGAATTACCCAGCCCAAAGGTGAGAAAGCAGTAATGATTTTTTTCTCTCTGATGAGGGTTTGGACCATTAGCAGAATAATCAAGTACCATTTCTGTGAAGAAAGGAGCAAACAGAAGGGGGGGGGGACAAATGTCTGAAAGCCAAAACCATTCAAATTGCTTGAATGTCTCCAGGAAGTTAGGAGCTAGAATACTGAAAAGAAACAGCCACCATAGACAGCAAGTACTTCCAAACTCAGTGAACCCAGGGAAACAGCCCATTTAAGCTTATGGCACAAATCCTCTCTATAATTCCACATGTTCGTGTTGACCGCTTTCCTGCATTGGTCTTCAATAACTGTTCAGGAAAGCACCATGGAACAAGCTCTTCTCTCAACATTCAAATACTTTGGAGCATGGAGGGTGTGCCATGAAAGAAAAACAAAACACAACAACTTATTCTGTCATTAGCAATGACTGAGCATGTCGGTCACACCTTCAGGAATGCACGGCTTGTTAAGTTAACCTGCCTGACCCATGACGGAGGCACACTGAACTAAAGGGGAGACACTTTGTCTGGGGGAGTTTGGGCGTGGATGTTAGAGGGTAAAGTACAGGGCTAGCTGCAAAGCTTTAAGGAATGAGAGAGGAACAGTTCAGACACACAGGGCTGAGAGACAGAATGGTGGACAGAGTAAGAGAGGGGAGGTCGACAAGGTGGTAGATGACCACTCATGTGCCTGCTGGAGAACTATGCTTTTCACGAATGTGTGTGTGTGTGTGTGTGTGTGTGTGTGTGTGTGGTGGTTTGAAAGAAAATGGTAACCAAAGGAGTGGCACGATTAGGAAGTATGGCCTTGTTAGAGGAAGTGCATCACTGTGGGGGCGGGCTTTGAGGTCGTTTTTCTCAAGCTTTACTCAGTATGACAGTCAGTAGACTTTGTGTTTCCTCTGAGTCAAGACATAGGGAGTCTCAGCTTCTCCTGCACCATGCCTGCCTGCTTGCCACCATGCTCCCTCCGTGATGATAATTGACTGGACTTCTGAAGTGAGTCCTCCTCTCATTAAATGTTTCTTTATAAAAGTTACTGTGGCAAGATCTCCTGAAAAAATTGGGAGGGGGGAGAAGTAAGGGGGCAGAAGAGGGGGAAGGGAGAAGGGGAGGGAGAAGGAGAACATGAGGGAACAGGACAGGATGCTCATTAAGGGGAAGGAAAGAGACGAAGAGAACGGAAAGAGATATGTTGTTTGGGTCATTCAAGGGCTAGCAGGAAAATTGGCATTAGGGAAATTCCTAGGAATCGACAAGGATGACCCCAGCTAAGACTAAGCAATAGTGGAAAGTACACCTGAACTGGCCTTCCCTTGTAATCAGATTGATGACTACCTTAACTGTCATCACAGAACCTTCATCCAGCAACTGATGGAGGCAAATGCAGAGACCTACAGTGAAGCACCAGGCTGAGTTTCCAGACACCAGTCCAAAAGAGGGAGGAGTGATAATATGAGCAAAGGGGTCAAGACCATGATGGTGATACCCACAGAAACAGCTGGCCTGAGCTAGTGAGTTCACTGACTCTGGATTGATAGTGGAGGATCCTGCATAGAACCAAACTAGGCCCACTGAATGTGGGGGACAGTTGTGAGGCTTGGACAGTCTATGGGATCACTGGCAAAAATTTATCCCTAGTGCTTGAAATGGCATCTTGGAGCTCATTCTCTTGTTCAGCCTAGATATGGAGAGAGGAGGCTTTGATCTTGTCTTAAAGTTAAGTGTCAGACTTTGTTGATTCCCCGTGGGAAGCCTTGCCCTTTCTGAGGAGTGGATGGGTGGGTGGGGTGGGGGAAGGGTGGGGTGGGAGGAGGGGGGAGTGGGAATGGGGATAGCTATGTAAAATGAGAAAAGATTGCATTAATAAAATTCTTAATAAAAGAGTTGTTGCCATGGTGTCTCCTCACAGCAATAAAAAAGACTCTAAGACAATGTGTGTGTGTGTGTGTGTGTGTGTGTGTGTGTGTGTGTGCATACATATCAGTGTGTTTATTGAACAACTTACTGTAGGAACCATGCTTTACTCTGTCATTGACCCAGGTTGAACAAACAAATAGTCTTTTAGACATGGGAGCCACAGGCAAGGGTGATCCATATACATCAGGGAAGGCTGACCCCTCCACTTAAAGGAGTAGGATGCTCACCTGCATTGTAAGCATCCCTATGGGAGAACAGTGGGCCTGTGAGTATCTGATTTATATCTAGTATTTATCCAGCTCTTTTCCCAGACAGACACTGTGTACAACACACACCATGTTACCACCTCATCAGTTTCTCACAACAATGCGGGATTCTAATGTACTTTCCCATTTACAATGGATAAACAGAGCCTGAAGGGAAACAAGGAGACACACATAGAAAACCCTCAATTCCACCAGACCTGTGTGGCTTTGCAGCTCACACCTTTTCTCTCCCATTTACTCAGCAAACTTAGTTCTACCTCTGTCCATAGGGGCAGTTAGTGGCTTTGGTCAGGGAAATTAATCCCTTAAAAGATGGTGACAGTGTTGCCTGGTGGGTGGTAAGCAGGGTAGACATGGAAACCTGATGTGGGTTTCCCCCTCTGTATGCTGTGAATACCACTGGTTAATAAAGGACTGCTTTGGACCTATAGCAGGGCAGAACTTAGCTAGGCGGGGAAAACTAAACTGAATGCTGGGAGGAAGAAGGCAGAGTCAGAGAGAAACCATGTCCAGAACTTTATCTGGTAAGCCACGGCCATGTGGCGATAAACAGATTAATAGAGATGGATTAAATTAATATGTAAGAACTAGCCAATAAGAAGCTAGAGCTAATGGGCCAAGCAGTGTTTTAAATAATATGGTTTCTGTGTGAATATTTCGGGGCTGAGCAGCCAGGAACCAACAAGCGACCTTCCTTCAATAGGAACCAAGGACTCTGAACAGAACTAAGGAGTCATCCAGTTTGAACTTGAGTCACAAAAGCTCCACAAAGGAGAGGAAAAACATTTTCTTGAAGAATAAGAATAAGCAGAGCTGTTTCCACCAAAGTTAAAATGAATGGGTTGATTTCACCATGGGCTGCATCTGTTTTCTTGCTCCTAAATCGCTCCCAATCCCTTGCACGTGAAGCATGTCTGTGAACTGGAAAAGCTCTGGGTGGGCACCACGAGAGCCTTCAGCCTGCTTAGCAGCAGGTCCACCCACAAAGTGGTGCCTTTGAACAATCCCAGTAAGGACAAGACAGCACACATTTCAAACCGGGAAGGGAAACCAGGATAGCAGAAGTGAAACTTGCACAGGAACAGAGTGCCTCTTGATCTCATGTGCCCAGAGAGATAAACCTGGAGAAAGCATGAGAACAAAGACTGTGTCCTATGGTTTATGCACTTGAATTAAAACAAGCATAGAAGCCAAAAGACCTCAAGCCTTCATTACTGAGAGTTAATTGCTTATCTCACATGAAAACTTTTTTTCACAGTGCTGGCAGTAAGGCATTTAACTGGTATTTGTGAAATAGTCGTCAACTCCAGATCTCCATTTGTCCTGTGAGGACAGGACGGGATTGATTTAGACCAGGGATAGAGTCCCTGGGCTAGTAATATGTGTACCCTTAGGAGTTCGTTCGTTCTAAGATTCTCAAGCCCCCTTCTGAGTCCTACTGAATCAGAAGCTCTGGGTGGAGCCTGGCAACCTGTGTTTGTGCACAGGTATGATGATACTTAATGAAGGCTGAACATTGCTAATGAGAAAAATCTAAAACAAAAGAAAACAATACTGCATGAGGTCTGTGACACAGTACCTTAATAGAAAGGTATACACTTTGGGAGGTGGCTTAGAGAGTCAAGCATTTGTTGGGCTAGTGTAAAAATCTTAGTTCAAATCCCCAGAACCCACGTAAAATCTGGATTTGGTATTGTGTCTATAATCCCAAAGTTCCTAGGAAGAGTAAGGAACATAGAAAGGAGAATCCCTGGAAGTATGTGCACCAGATAGCCTGGTGTACTGCAGTACCATACAGCAGAGGGGCTGCCCCAAGCAAGGTGGAAGGGGAGGTCCTACATCTTAAGATGCTTTCTGACCTCCACATGCCAAGGGTGCGTACACCCACACATGAGAGAGAGAGAGAGAGAGAGAGAGAGAGAGAGAGAGAGAGAGAGAGAGAGAGAGATTTTATAAATAAATAATATAGATACACAAAGATTGCTGTGTAAAATTAAATTCAGGGGGCTAGAGAGATGGCTCAGTGGTCAAGAGCACTTGCTGTTCTTGCAGAGGGCACAGATGCAGTCCCCAGCATCTAAATGGTGCAGTCCCCAGCATCTAAATGATTCAGTCCCCAGCATCTAAATGGTGACTGATCAGCATCCATAATTCCATTTCCAAGGAATCGAGGACCCTATCCTGGCTTCCGAAGGCACCAGGAACACAGGTGGTATGCATACATGCAGGCAAGACACTCATACATGTACATAAAACGAACAGATCTCTGAAAAGAAAGTAACATCAAGGGAATATATGAAACAGAAAGGAACCTCGTGTTTAGAGATGAGCTCTGTGTCCAAGATGTGTCAGTATGTATATGTAGATATTCCCCAAATCTGAAACCTGAGACTCCTCTGCTGGCCCCAGACATTTCAGATAAGAGACCATCAAGCTGCCAGGGGTAAGCTCCAGAGAATCTCTGCCTAAGTTTGAACATGAAGTGTCCTCCACCAAGTCCTGTATTCGAAACACTCTTTCTCCAGCTGCTGGCATTAATTTGGGGGATTGTGGAGATGTTAGTGGGGGGCGAGCTGGAGAAAGCAGTCCTCTGGGAGGTTGTCTCCATGTTTTATAACAATGCCCTGCTCGCTGGCCCATCCTGACTCACTCCGATGTAAGCAAGTAGCCTCACCGTCCTGTCACACAGACAAGAGTCACCCGGGCTGCCAGGCCTTCCTGCTATGATGGATCGGACCCTCAAATTATGAATCAAATAAAAGCCTTCATCGCTTTAGTTGCTTCTTGTCAGGCAAGGATTGTGAGCAGTGACGAAAGAAACCAATACATCTCTTACAGTTACACAATGCATTACATCTATGAAATAACATTCAAGGCTAACCCTGCACTATTTGATACTAGCTTATTTTTATTATACTAACTTTAAAACGATTAAATTACATTTATTGATTTGTGCGCGTGTGTGTATGTGTGCGCATGCGCATTCTTATGTTTGTGATATGGTCCAAGTGTGGTGGTCGGAGAACAGTTTGGAGAACAGGTTCTCCTTGTGGATTCTAGGAATTGAACTCAAGTCTCCAGGCTTGGTTGCAGTTTCCTTTACTCACTAAGCATTCTCTCTGGCCCTTGATATTAGCATCTTAAAAAACACTCCCAGTTACATATAAAGCATCATATCAGCTTTGGAGTCAGAGCGATGTCGGGCTGAGATGTGAGGACTCCCCCCCCCCGCCCCTTTTGTGCAGGCTTTTGCTTGGAAATCTCTGACCTTCAATTTCCCACTCTGAAAAATGGAAATAATGATACCCATTACCTAAAATTGTCTCCAGAAAACAAAAGAGAAGCAGAAGAGCATCTGTTCTACAGGCAGACAATGTGAAATAGTTGCAGGTATAGTTTTATTAAGATAATAGTCTCGACCACATCAGTTTACAGCCTTTCTCCTTTAATAAATATCATACTCTAGGCAAATGAAAATACAGCTCTTATTGATCTGCTCTACTTAAATGGAGAGGGCTGTTTTTCTGCAATACTATCAGGAGAAGTACATACGTCTCAGAAGATGCAACATAATGGATGCTAATGTGAAAAGGTCCCATGAAATGTCCTTTAGTTGCTCATTCTTCTAAGTGGGATAGGCAGGCAGAACAAATATATGAAAAGATCAGGATGGAGAGAAAGGGGGAAGGAGAAAGGCTCATCCCAATCAACGTCATTGTCATCTTCTACCTGGACCACTGCAGGTGGCTTCTTACTGTGCTATCAACAGGAAAAGGACAAGTCCAGATACGTATTTATGTCAAAGTTTGAACTCCAGCTTAGCAGACTCTACATGGCTCACTTCATGATATATTGATCTGGTCTTCACTCTGTCACTCAGTCCCACCCACATCCCACTTCTCCCTCAGATTCCCAGAATCCTCCTTCCAGCCTCCAGGCCCTTGTATTTATTGGTCTCTCTGCCCTCAGTGCTCTTGTCCAGAATTTCCAGGGCTTCCTTTCTATCACTCATCAATATTCTTCATGGATCTGCTCAAAGCATCCTTTCTTGAATTTATCATTTATCATTCCAGCCATCATCACTTGGTGTTCCTCTGTGTCTTTGTCTCTTTGGTATTTCCCAGTGTCAGAATAAATCTCATAATTCTTGTTAGTTATATTATTTACTGAATACCTTTGACTAGAGCATAGATCAGAGTTTCCAAGGGTTTGGAGCAGGGTATGACATTTTAGCACTCTATGCATGCTGAGTTGACTAAGGAATGGATTATTTCTCTCCCTCTCTCCCTTCATATACTTGTAAGGCTTGTTGGCCATTAGTCACTTATGATGAAGAAGAGACGAGAAGGTATGTGGATAGGATCAATGGAGGAAAAGGAAAACACAGAACGACAGTTTAATTGTTGCTGAGATAAATATTAAGCATGGCTGTGGAAAAAAGAAATGTCAGATGGGATTTATCAAGTGTTGAACATTCTTCTTATTGAGATCATCTAGATAGCAGGGCTAGGGAGAAGGTTCAATGGCTTAGCAGCGGAAGGCTGATATCACAACAGAGCTAGGTCACATCATGATGTCATGGCATCACTCCAACAGTCAAGACTCAAGACTACGCAGCACCAGCTTGACCAACGTGGCCAACCCAACAGATACTACCCCTGGCATCTCCCTATCACTACCAGCTTTGCAGAAGTGCCTGCCTCCGTTGTTCATCTCAGTCTATGCCACATCCGAACACCCTGCCGTAGGAATGCAAAGGGAGTCAACTCCCTTTAGGAAAGTCTCACCATATTTCTGGAATGTCCTGCCTTCAACTCATTAATCATCCTCTCTCCTCTCCATGCAAGTTTGTCCATAAAACAAGCTCTCTAAAATCCCACCCAATGGAACTTTGTCGAGCAGTCCGGATCTACCTCTTGAGTATTTTTCTACACTGCAAAGAAGCTTTCCACCAATCCCTTCCTTTGTCTCATCTCTGATTCTTTTTTCCCTGAGAGAATAAGAAGGGCTCAATCTTATCTGTGTTTGAGTTTCCCACAAACTTTGACCAGCAGCAATAGCCTATTTTCCAGCTGGTAGGTCACTTTTACCAGGGGAGCTGTAGAGGAAGATCTTATCAGCATAAAGCTTGGCATCCACGGTGCCAATGGACAAGCTAATCTCCACTTGGATCTTCGGCTTCCACATCTGCAGGGTGGGCTTCATGTTACTACAGACAATTCCTGGGACCTCAGTGACGATGAACTGAAACTGCTTGCCTGTCACTGTTGGGTGCAGAGGAAGGGGTCTGTGGACGCCATAGTGTTCTCATTATAACTTTCGTTACTTGAGACTGGGTATTTTTGGAAACACAAACCAAATACAGGACTTTGGTGCTTAATCAATGTTGCAACCTCAGAAGCTAGACTTATTCTGTTCTGACTTGGCCATCCATAATCTTGGCATAAAACTGGGGCACAAAAATATAACTGCCACAACATTGAAAATAATCAGTTTTTAAGCGTCAATACAGATGCCCGGCTTCTCTCGAACTCTACCGAGTTGCGGCTCACTCCCTGATTTTCATGTTCAGGCATCATCAGTAGCAAAGTAGCCATTCTGAGAATGAACAATCCTCATTTATAGGCTGTCAACAAAGATGAGCAAATGACACCCCAGAGAACTGTGTCATTAAAGCTGCAGCACAGGGAAGGCTTGGCCAGCCTCCTGCCTCACCCTGCCGTCTGCAGATACAGCCTTTGATTTGCCCCTGAAATTCTGGCTTTTTTTTTTTTTTAACAAAGAAGATGCCTTAGAGGAAAACAAGTTGTGTCAGTCAAATTCATTTATGATATGTGTCTGGATTTTGTTTTCTTATACACCTGGGGAAAGGTGTTTCAGATCACACTTTTTCCCCCTCTGTATTAACAAGAGGTTATATTCTCACTTGGATCTGAAAACACGCCCCTAATGTGCCAACACACTATCTTAAGGCAGTTAACTATCGTGTCAAGCATTTTTTTTTCTTTTTAAATTTCAGATGTGACTGAGATTTTAAAGTACCCCTATGGAGATTTCACCAGGTAGAAATTACCATAGAAGTTCAAGTTAAAGGACAGCTGGGTTCATCATTGTGCCACAGAAACACAAGCCATTTTCAGCTGTTGACCGCAAGGATGCTAAATGGAAGGCTGACCCAGGATAGAAGACATTGCAGAGCAATGTCAACACAAGTTCAACTGCAAAGCAGTGACTTTTAGCACATTAAAAGCAAGCAAACAAAACAAAACAGGTCAGGGTGGAAATATTCTGAACAACATAGGAGAGATAAAGTTATTTCAATATTTTCTTTTCATTTTGAACTGGTATTGATGCAGATGGCCCCACCAATCATAATTTTGTAATATATATATTTATACACAAGTTGTATGTATATAATTATATAAATAATTTTGCAATATACAAATGTAATATATAATTTTGTATATATACATAATTTTTATATATATATACTGTGTGCAAGTATTCACGTGTGTGTGTGTGTGTGTGTGTGTGTGTCTGCGGAGGTTAGACAATGTCAGATCTCCCAGATGCCTACTGTTGTAGGCAACTGTCTGCCACCGTGTATGGATTCTAGGGATGGAACTTAGTTCCTCTACAAGAACAATGGATATTCTTCACTGGTTATCGAACCATCTCTCCAGCTCCTAGATTCGTAACTTCTGCAAAGTCTCTTAAATACCAAAAACTACTTTAAAGGACTTAGTGTTAGCTTTCTGGCATTATGCTGATCTGCCTTTGAGGTCTTCACCTGCAACCACTAAGAGCACTGCTTGTGCAGGTGCACTTTGTCAGTAACTAAGGCATTCAAGATGGCCAGCCCTAAAGGGTCCTGACAGGATGCATCATCAGTTACAGCCACTCTCTGAGTGCTAAGCAGGCCTCCTCCCATGCATCCCTCTCTCTTCCACAGCTCTCTCCCAGAGTTCTCTTCTGTTGCCCCTTCCTTTCCATTCCCTCCCCCAATAAATCTCGGGTGTGAGTTCTGCTCTATGGTGTAACTTTCCTTCTTGTGGCTGTGTCCTGCCGCAAAACAACAACACTTAGCCTTTATTAGTATATTACAAATGGAATGAAGGACAAAACTCCAGTCCGGCCTTAGGTCCCTGAATGAAACTGAAAAACAAAAAAAACAAACATGTGCCTTCCCTGCACTGCATCATGGGAAAGCATTCTATTTCATTCCATTTTATTTAAGCGGTTGTTTAAACTCCATCCCTCTCAGAGCATGCCTAAGCAATACCCTAACTAATGTGGATGCCCTGCTCCAAGCTGGCATGGATGTATCATTGATTCAGTTCTTCCTGGCACAAATCCTTTTGAGTCTCCAGAACCCCCTCTTCCCTCTGCCGTCACTCCTTGTCTCCACTCTCCGATCTGTTCTTCGTTCTTATCTTCTACAAGATCAGACACAAGAGCACTGATGCCTACTCCATGAGGGAAGGGAGTCTGCCTCTAAACACAGCATTCCCTGGTTCCCAACCCTTAGCTCAGAATACTGCAGGAACCTTAAGACCCTACTGTGGGCCAACTCTCCCAACTGTTCAGACTTTTCCCCTTCTATTAATTTAACAGGGAAGTAGAGTATTTACAAGAAGAAAACTCACTCCAGATTTCCTCCAAAAGAACACGAAAGAGGACATAAAGGACGTGGCAGGGAGGCCCCATAAATACTCAGGCTCCTGCTTACGGAGAATTATTTAGGAGCTGGAGCATGCTGGGTAAGCACGGTTCACAGATCCTTAACTACTTCCATCAAACAGTCAGAGGCTTCTGAGAACAGAGAAGATGAGGCTCCCACTGGGGAGATGTAATTGCTCCATGTCCTGACTCTGGGGCAGTGGCAGGGCGAGCTCCTCTGGGAGCCCCTCACCTGTCCCTCAGCTTTGCAAGACGTTACACGCTGTAACCCCTTGCCCCACCCCGTGCTCGCCAGCATAAGGAACAAAAGGCCTTCTGTGTTCTTTTCCACATTCATGGGCTACAACAGACGTTTCTGTGATTCTCCTGGTTCTACATTTGTTCCTTTGCCCTCATTTTGTCCCTGTGTATAGGGACAAAGAATCTGTTCTTCTTTAAGATATCTCATAAAAATATTCAAGGCATTTAATGAGATAAACATTTGACTCGATGAGATCTGGGGTCATGCATTTGTTGCAAGATTCTGGCGGGAGAGTTGGATATCTACAGTGCTGACCTTTTCTAAAGGAAGGACCTGCTTGCCTCTCAAGGATGCTACTCAAAAATCATTTGCCTTGGACTGCGCAGCAGGCTGGGCTCATCAAGGATATCACCGGGGACTGGAGGCCTGCAGACAAATTTAAAATCAGATGAGGGTTTGCATACAGCGCTCTGCTGTTGGGGAAAGGGTGCTCAGTCTGGCATTGGCCTGAGATTCCTGCTCCAGTGCCGCCACGACTGAGCCTGGTCATGCAGGTCTAGCAGCAGTGTGTTCAACTATGAAGGGCTCTGGTATTTTCTTCTCTAGCCTACAGTAAAGATGCCACCGGATAAAACGGGGAGTTCGCTATAGAAACATCTTGAGTAAGTGGATGGGCACAGGCTGAAGTTCTGTAGCAGCTGCTCTCCCCCCAGTTTACACACATTCCATTTCTTCAGCACATGAGACACGTTCTGCACAATCCTGCATGAACCACTCCCTCTCAGACACCAGCATAGTTCGGTTCTTCACCCTCTGACTCTGTTGAAATGCCCCTTTCAGGAGGGTCTTATCTGACGACCACTGAACTTACAACTTGCAGCCCTCTTCCATCCCTTGTCCTTTGACCTCCTATAATTATTTTCTATCATGTTGATCACAGCCTAACACCTAACATGTCTTATTTGTGGAGTGTGTCTGTCTCTTTACTACCTACAGCGATTGCTTCCCAGGAGTGCCGGTTTGCCTTTCCTTAGTATACTGTGTGAGTTTCCTGGGGCTGCCTCTAACAGATCACCCCAAGCTTTGGGACTTCAAACCACAGACATTGATTTTATCATATTTCTGGAGACTTCAAAGTCAATGTGCCCCCCACATTTTCTGAAGCCTCGGGATGTGAGGGTAGAGGTGGGAGCTATGACATTTCCTGCTACTCCAGCTTCTGAATGAAAGCATTAGGATACGGACATTTTATTTTGCTGTGTGTGTGGGGGTGGGGGACCAGTCAATAACCAATTCCATCGTCAGTGCCAACAGTATGGAACAGCAAGATGCCCGGGCTTGTGTCAAATAACTGAACAGGTCAGATAGTCATTGCTGCGGAAGCAGCAGAGGGTCACGGAGAGCTCCTTTCCTGTCCAGTTTCAGTGGGGCTCTTTTCTTCTTAGCCTCCTCTTCTCAACACTCAAACCCTAGCTTTGGGTGATATTGTGTGTTGTAAAGATGTCACAAAGTGGGGCCATAAATTATCAGGGGTGGCTCTCCAAGGCTCACAGCATGACCCTAATCCCACTCTAGTCCTCCGTTTCCTGGTCCACAGCCATGATATGAACATGCCTGCGCCATGTTTCCACCACTGCAGAGTTGCTCCACATGCCTTTACGGCCATGATAGACTGACCCCTCTGAAACAATGAGTCAAACCTTTTCACCCTTAGGTTGTCATGTCCATTATGTTGTCGCGGTGATGAAAGAAGTAACAAGTATACTCCCCTTCATCTCTTTTCTGTCATAGGCTGTCCTGCATGGCATGACTTTCCTGAGGAGCAGAGCGGCAGAAGAAGCTCGGTGTCTTCTGCCAGTCTGGACCACCTTCCTCAGCCATCCTAGTCAAAAACTGTCTTCCCATAATGCCTTGAGCCATCTCAGGGACTAGACAGGATTCATTGCCATGCACTAAGCACAGGTTGTTTTTTTTTAATCAAGTGCTCCCAGTCAAATCCAATCATCACAGGTAGAAAGGGACACACAGAACCCCACTGACAGGAAAGGCGGAACAGGAGACAGGTTTCTTAGAGTGGCATATCCATTAACACAGTGGCCAGATAATTCCTTAGGACTTTGCTGATTTACATATATATATATATACATATATATATATATATATATATATATATATGTATATATATATATATCCCAGTCAATTTCTGATCTTCTGAAATTAAAATGAAAGTGGCAGTTCATGGCTAAGACCCTAGCGGTGGTCTGGCGGCTCCCCATTCATGCAGGCAGTGACGGCTTCAATTCTGGCCCACTGAAGTGAGGAGAGATGAAAACATCCAAGGGGAAGCCGGGAAAAAAGTGAGCACTCAACTACAGACAGCCCCTTAGGTCACTAGCACTGATGAGTGAGATGTGCCTCAATCACCTTCTGTATGTAAGGGCTGAAGAGTTAGGAGAAGTTGTAGCAATGGATAGGAGTGAATGACAGGAAGCGTTCAATATTGATCGAAGCTGAACAAGCACCGACTTTGCAGCAGATGCTCTGCAGATCCCCTGTGAAGACCGAGATTCTCTAACTGTGATTTTTTCCAACAGCTGAGGCAGAACCATTCTTCTTCTCCTTTCCCTTATAGGATGTTCCAGAGGATGGTGACTCCTGCCTACAAAGTGTGAGTAGCAAAACCTGTGGCGACAACCAAAAAATGATTCTGGGTGTTGACAAATGTCTCCTTGGGGTTGAAAGCATTCCTGATTGAGATTCACTGACATATTCTTTCTTGGCCTAAAAGGTAGCATCATTAACCCAGCTTATTGATTGGGAAAGACTGCCACCAGGAAGGTCAAGTATGAACCTTAGGGCACGTGGCTGCAGAGAAAGGCTCACCCCTTGGAATGTACGATGCATATATATTTCTCAACCTGTCATTTGATTTCTTACTTATAGAGCTATTTTTTAACTCTGGAGACCCATTAAAATTTTATGAAGTCAACTACATCAATTTTTCAGCTTATAGTTTTGACTTTTTGTGAAATGCTTAAATTCTACCTTATCACAAGACTATAAAAATGCATCTTTGATTGATCCTTTTAGTGTTGTTTTATGGTTTCCTTAAATACATATCTTGGTACCACTGAATTAATTTTGATGTAAACACACACACACACACACACACACACTACTCATTTACATATGGAATT
Organism: Neodon shergylaensis; assembly: GCA_025134845.1. Classification (NCBI taxonomy): domain Eukaryota; kingdom Metazoa; phylum Chordata; class Mammalia; order Rodentia; family Cricetidae; genus Neodon; species Neodon shergylaensis. The sequence goes on along the minus strand of JABTXL010008991.1, from coordinate 10,072,626 downwards.
TGTTCCTTGTTAGTAAAACAAAGCAGGAAGACAAAATGGCACTGTATTAAATTTTATTATTTGGAGATAGCTATGCAAATTTTGTTTAAAATGCCTCCAGTCGCCTCTCTGTTGGTCTGTGCACAAAGAATAGAACGGCAGGAGTTTGGAGGCTGACAAAGGAAAAGAGAAAAGAGCTAAGTGCTAATGGCACAGGGGAGTGTCCGGAGTGAGAGGTAGAAAGAGAAAGGGGGTAAAATTAAGTTAGAAAGGTTATAGTTAAGAGGATGCAAGGCAAAAGAATGTAGCATAATGGAAAAACAGGAAAGAGGCACTTTTTTCCCTATAGCAACACACCTCAAATATCAAACACAGTGTGAAGCTACGGCTGATGGGTCCTCGAAGGATGGAGAGGAGAGTTACTGGTGTTCAAGCAGATGAAGACAAAGTCTCATGTGAACAGGTAAACTGTAGCGGGAGAGGTTGGAAGCTTCTTGACTAAGAAAAAGCTGGTAAGAATTAAAAATGAGAAGGAATGAAGTATCTGAGAAAGATGGATCAAGACAAACTTATGTAACAGGGTTCTTATATTGAACTACATATTAATTACGTTTCTCACTATGGTGACCAAACGCTGGCAAGAGACTGCTCAAGTGGAGAAGGATTTATTCTGGCTTCCATGTTAAGGGGAGATAGTACATTATGGTGAGAAGCCAAAGCAATGTTGGTGGCAGGGGGCTACTTGCTAACATTTTGGCAGAATGGAAAGCAGAGAAAGTGGAACACTGGGATTCAACTAGTTTTATGTATTTACCCCCACCCCCTTTATTTGTCCATCACCCCCAAGTCAGTGTGATTGTGCTTCCCACATCCAGGATGTGTCTCCATTGGTCCATTGGTTACTTCTCTCTGGAAGGGCTTCACAGACTCTCACCAAAGTATGTCTCATTAATGCCTGGAGTATTTTTTAATTCAATCTGGTTGAGCACTGAAATTAAGCATCACGAGCCATTGGCATTTAGAGGATACATAAGTGGAATTTAGAGGAGCCTGTTATTAAAACTATAAAACTATATCTCATTGGTGCATAGTTCAGGATATGAACTCTTTTTGTCCGTTATTGGTAAGTGTAAAGAAGGAATGTTTTTGAGAATTAGGGTAATATCTACTAGTTCCTAGCAGAGAACAGTGACTCGCTAGAAGGGTCTCCATGGAGATGGTTGAGAGCAGACTGAGATGCTAGATGGAGCAAGGTCTTAGCAAAAGTGAGGAAGAATAAACTCAGGAGTCTGTCCTGAGGCCACACTAATCCTGAGTGTTCACAAGGCCTCCAGTCACTGTGTTCTATCAGCGGTAAGAAGATGGTATCTCCAGAAAAAAACGAATGCCACTTTACAAACAACAACAACAACAAAAAAAAAAAACAAGAAAAACAAACAAATGAAGAAACAAAAACAAAGGGAAGAAACTGGGAAGGAACCCCATCTTTAAAGATGCAGGTACCCATCCTTCTCCTCCCACCTTTGCCCCCTCTGTCTTCCAGAATGTCTCCAGCTAATACAAGCTGATTTTAAATCTGATGGAAATTACGTCAATGTATGAGTGCATTTTGGAAAACAGCCATTCCAGATAAAGTGAGAGAAACACACTGGACATTGGCAAGGAAAGCGCCATGATGGAACCTCAAGCTCAGGACTTCGGGGGCAAACTTGGACATCTGCAGAATGGGCACAATAAGGATGGAGTTGTCATCTAGGAACACTCAAGTTGCTTTGACAGATTCACTGACTCTGGGAACCCAACTCAGAGATTCTGTGTCCCTGTCCACGGAATACAATGTAGATGCCTTACACGCTGAGTGTCTTCTGGGTTGAATGGATTAAACCTGTAAGTGGGTGCCTAATTCATGCACATCCTTGGAGTTCCACAGTAACAGCATCACCTGATTCTGCTGCCTTCCTAAGAGGTGAAGCTAATAGGCACATCTATTTTAGTCCCCAGACATTAAATATAGCTCGGAATATGAGGCTGGATGTTAAAGCTATGTGGGAGAATTATTCTAGAATACAGGTAGAATGCTGGGAAATCCTAAACTTCTCTGTCACATATACCTGACCTGGAAAGCCGTCTTTTCTACATTGACCAAGCCCTTGAGCCTCAATGTTTTCACCTGTGAAATGGTGACAAGAACAAATGGACTAAGTTTGCTTCAAAAATGAAATAATATTATCTTTAGTTTACAGAAAGAGATGGGAGTAAGAGCCAACAGGAGGAAATTGTTCAAATGTGGGGGTCTAATATTTATTTAAAAGACTTATTTTTATCATGTATTCTTATATCAATATTTATTTTTATACACTATTTCACTAAATATTCAGTACTTTGATTATTGATATTTTGGTGCCTTTGAATTTTGTCCCAAATGACATTTTAGTTCTAGCATTGGAGCTGTTAATTATAAATACCGAGTGCTTTAATTATATATATTTATGTAACTCAAACATTTAGTATGATATCTAGGCTAGAGTAAGAGACTGTCATCATTATCAATAGTGTAACCATTACGGCTACCATAACCACCATCACCATCACCACTGATCACATCACCAACCTCACCACCATCAACAGTATCAGCATCCTCACAAACACCATCAGCATCAGCAGTATCCTCCTCCTTTCTTCACCATCATCATCACCATCATCTTCATCATCACTCTCATTATAACTTTCTAAATCATTCTAGATAAAATTTCCTAGCTCTGAGTTTCAGGTCCTTCAGTTTTATCTTAAGGTTAATACCACCTTATAATGATTATTTTTTTATTACTGTCATTAATGTTTTCACTTGGCTCTAAATACAGGAAGGAATCCCTGTCTGTCAAGAAGTCAGACAGTGGTAATGAACATGAGACCAAGCAGGCAGCGCAGTAGGGTGAGGCCATGCTGGGGCCTGGGCTGGCTTTGGTAAGGCTGCCTAAGACTTAGACAGAGAAGCACAGGCTGTTCTCACAGCTCATTTCCATGCTCATGAAGATGTTGTCTTTCCAGTTCAGGAAGTGGATGAGTCATGGAGGAGAGGCACAGGGGAGAAGAGAGGGGTTTGTTCTTGGAGTTTTGATCATTTTTAAAATGTCTCTAGATGTACTACAGGGAAGGCGCATAATAGCCGCCTAGTCCCTACCCTGCCCGGAAAACCTCAAGTGACTAATTGCCTTTTCTTCTAATACGGAAACCTTACTTCGACTTTCCAAAGAGTTTGTTTCCTTTTACTGGGTGCTCCCTCTCTACATCTTTTAATCTTGCAAGGCATAGCCATGTAAACAAACGGCAGAAAACAGGAAGATGAAAGCCTTCCAGGGTCTTCCGACTCTGATTCCCACTTGACAAACAAGCCCTCCACGATGCTGATAAAGGCTGCGAGGACGGTGATCCGACCTTCTTCTCGCCACGGTGGGAGATGGAGACACAATGTGCTTTCTCATAATTCAAAGATATCGATTCCCCAGTAGCTCATGGGGAGGCTGCGTGGTCTTTCTTCTCCGTGGATGCAGCATGCACTGTTCCTGTTGCCAGATGGCCATGTCTGACCAGGAGAACACACCAGGCTCAGGCAACGCTGCGGGTTTAGACTTCAAGTTGTATAGCTGGGGAAGAAGTAGCGTGTACTCTTTTGAAGAGAGGTGTTACTGATGTGTTTATATACTATGTGCTAATGTAATAACTGACCCCAGGATTCAGCCATTTGAAGCACCAGGTACAATTGTTCCTTCTTTGTCTAACAATATAGGGTTGAATTAAAATGGTGGCTTGATGGCTGTAGTGAAGACACATCTTTCTGCCATGTGACATCCAGTAGAGTCCCTGCTTTTTTATTTTTTTATTTTATTTTTTTGAGTCCCTGCTTTTTTGTTTGTGTTTGGTTTACTTGTTTCTTTTTGCAGATTCTTGTGTATTACTGGCTGGCCTTAGACTCTATGTAGTCAAGAATGATCTTAAAGTCTTCTTTTAAAAACATTTAAAAGTTTTTAAAAATAATTTTTTTGTATATAATCATTTTGCCTGCATGTATTTCTGAACCACATGCGTGCTTGATGCTCAAGGAGGCCAGAAGAGGACATTTGATTCCCTGGCACTGGAGTTACAGACAGTTGGGAGCCACCACTCAGGTGCTAGGAACTTAAAAGCCCAGGCCTCTCTAAGAGTAGTCAGCGCTCTTAACTACTGAGCCATCTTCTGGCCCCGTCCTTCAACTCTTGATCCTCCCGAGTACTGGAATTATATGTGTATACAGATGTACCCAATTTATGTGGTGCTGGGATTGAACCCATGGGCTTGTGCATGTTAGGCAAGCATTCTTCCAACTGAGCTACCTTTCCAGCCTGGTATTGGGTCCGTTTGACCTGGCTGAATAAGGACTCGCCACCAGGTTTGCAAGCCAGCTAAAGGGAAGGAGACAAGTCAAGAGAGCAGGGTTCTTCTTTTTAAGAGCATGGTTTCAAGGGCACACACTCTGCTCACCTGTGCATTAATGCTTGCCATCCATATGAATGGCCACAGCTAGATGCCAAGGAGACTGGACAAAAAGAGCCTTCGTAAAGGGACTGTGTGCCCAGTAAAAGCAGCTAGCACTTCCAAGGAAGAGAATGGGTGAACTTGGTAGTTTGATAACCCTAGGGTGCCTGAAAATATTTATCCAACTGTTGAGAACAGGGTTCCTGATCTGAGGGGTACCTTTGGGTTGTCATGCTAACTGATGATGATGAGAAACACTGACAGCTGCAGGTAACTTCTATGCATGCCTCCCTCTGGGCCTCTCTGAACAAAGTGTGGTAGAAGCATTACTCATCTCCCCTTCATGATGATCACACAGGGTCAGTAGTCTCATCATCCCGATCTTACTCATGAAGAAAGTGAGACACTTCAAGCTAAGGCTCTTTCTCAAGGTCATGTAACTACTGCAAGACCAACCAGGCTCTGCCTTTTGTTGACCAAATCGCACCCTTTACCCATTTATTAGGACTTTAATAATTAATATTCTGAGATGCATTGGTGTTTCAAAGAGAGAATTAAGCTGTCCGTCTCCTCCGCAAGTAGATCCTCTGAAGCACTTAAAAGTTTGTTTATAACTTGGATAATAGCAGTTTAGACTGAATGTTCTATTTGCGGGAGAGTGGTAAGAATGCTGGCCTTTCACAGACCTTGATTTGTTTGAAAACTTTTGGGAAATGAGTGAAGGACTGTTTGCTCAATGCATTTTGGTTGGTCCATGAGATCTTTCTAAACGTAGCTGACAGGAAAGGGGAAGTCACCGGAAGGTGATTAGTGGAGCCAAGGATGGAAGCCGAGGCACAAAGATCACACAATGGGGCTTCTGTTGGTACCTAAGGAAGCTCTGAGGCAAGTGCAGAGAAGGGAGACCACTGACTCTTCCCAAAGGGGAAAACTCAGGCACCCCAAGGAGGCTCTGCCACAGGGATGCGGTGAGCAGCATTGGACTTGGGTTATTCCAAAGGAACACAAGCCAAGGCACGGGGTTGTTACAGAAGCGGATCTCCAGCCACCTGAGAGCCCCACAGAAGACCTGAAGGATGAAGCCAAGCAGTGAGTGGGGGGCACAGGGGCCGACTTCAGGATACAGCTGCTGCCATTGTCACGCGCATCAGCCAGCACATTGACACGTCTGCGAAGGAAGAGAATAGAACCCGCCTAGCTTCCCACAAGCAGATGGGCAATTACATGGAGGGTGGGAGCCAGACGCTGCTCCTCTCCAGAGACCAGCCCCAGAGGGAACGGGCTGGCTCTGCAGGAGGAGTTTCTGCTACTGAAAAAGGGAAGAGGTTTTGGAGAATGAATCAGAGCTTCAGAGATCTGGGAGGGGAGGGCTTCCTCCCTCCACGCTGATCTCTGCAGCCCTTCTCTAGGCACCGGACTGCCAAGGGTGGCACCACTGTTACAGAAATGCATCTGACACAACCCTCGTGTGCAAGGCACACACTAGCTTGCTCGTTCCCACTGACACCATGTCTCTGCTGCTGTTGGTTTCAGCTGTGGCCCGTTTTCTTTGTTTTCTGTTCTGAAAACAGAATAGTCAGACAGAAAAAGGGGTTTCTAACCCAATCCTGCCCAGTAAGCAGTGTCCACTGAACCAGAAGTCACATTCCAACATGACATCTTTCAAACATGACTTAGTTACAATGACCTCCTAGGACCTAAAACAAGGCCTTGTGGTGAAAAATTCTTCTGGGTTTACAGTGAAGATGGGCTAGGGACTTGGTGCTGAGACTGACAACAAAACCAAAGGTTGATTTCCAGAGTCTTCTCTGGGTCAGTTTACACATCTATCCCTGGATGCCAGCCTCCCACCTCTCTCTAGTAAAATATCTACAATTGACTCAAACCTACAATAGTTTAGATCATGAGTGATAGGTTAATTAGTGCTTTTGTGTAATAAGTGCTTTCATAAGATGCAGGGTGGGCTCTGACTTCAAGGTAGAAGACACTGGTCCAATACACCATGGTGGGTGACCGAAGGTGTGCAGAAAGGAGGGACACTATCTTAGTGTTTCTGTTGCTGTCAAGAGACACCATGACCATGGCAACTCTTATAAAGGAAACATTTAATTGAAGTGGTGGCTTACAGCTACAGAGTTTCAGTTCATTATCATCATGGCCATGGCTGGAGCATGGCTGCATGCTGGCAGACATGGTGCTGGCTACATCTTGATCAGAAGGCAACAAGAAGTGGACCCTGACACTGAGTGAAGCTTAAAGCAAAAGAGACCTCAAAACCTGCCTCCATAGTGACACACTTCCTTCAACAAAGCCATATCCCCCAATAGTGTCACTCCCCAAGAGCTTAGAGAAGCCAATTACATCCAAACTACCATAGACACAGGCCCACTTTAGGAGAAAAATATAGGTCCGCATTGTTAATAGAAGTAAATAATAAGAGCAGACATGTGGATAGTTATTGGATCAACTCTATCAGCTCCCCTAAGCCTGGCAAGGTGGAACCTAAACAGTCTTGTCTTAGTTAATGTTTCTTGTTCTGTCAAGAGACACCATGACCATGGTGACTCTTTCAAAGGAAAACGTTTAATCTGGGCTTGTTTACAGTTCAGAGGTTTAGTTCATCATTGTCATAGTGGGAAGCATGGTGGCATGCAGACAGACATGGTGCCAGGGAGGTAGCTGACAGTTCTACATCTGGATCCACAGGCAGTAGGAGGAGATGTGAATCATACTAGCCAGGCTTGGGCATCTGAGCCCTCAAAGCCTGTTCCCAGTGACACTGCCTCCAACAACACTACACTTACTCCAACAAGGCCACACCTCCTAATAGTGCCGCTCTCTATGGACCCATGGGGGCCATTTTTATTCAAACCTCCACATTCTCAAAGAAAGAAAAGAAAGTTGACATGGCATCTAAGTCTCGTCCAAGGAGGATAGTTTTGGCCATGAGATCATGTCCATGGATGGAGAGAAATCCGGTGGGCTCACCTAGAAGTCATTAAACTCTTCTGGTCCCAACCATTCTCTGTAAAGGTCACGGCTAACTTTGGCTTCATTCCCTTCAGTCTGGCAATCATCCCAGTTCTGAACTGAGTTTCTTATCTTCCTGTTGCATGAACGTTTTCTGGAGCTAGATAAATAAATCTGTGCTTCCTCCAGATGGGGCAGTAATGCCAGACCAAAGTATGAATCCACCAATGCCTAGGCTGGGAAACCAACAAGTTCACTGAGTTACTTAGAGAGTATGGGTGAGGGGTGACTCACAGGATCATGGGTGGCTACAGCACATCTGCACCACTAGAAATTTTCAATCCAGCATGGATGACAACTTCCCCATAACTAGTTAACCTTCTATAGTTAATATACTTTAGCATCTGCTGTAACCCGGGGACCACAAGTAGCTGGGGCAGAAATGTGCACAGCTGGCCAGGAGGTCTAGGAGGAAGGGGCTGAGATCTCAGGTGAGAGTTCAGGGTGCTTACAGCAGTTATGTGGAAAGGACACAATTCTTTGAGACCCTTTTCCTTAGCTACTATTCTATTGCCGTGACAAACCACCATGGCCAGAGCAATTTATTACTAATTAACTTAATAAATTTAATTATTATTAAATTAAAAGAGAAAGCTTCTAATTTGCCTTATGGTTTCAGGGGATTAGAGTCCATGATGGCAGACGAAAAGAACAGTTGAATACCTAAACATAATAAAGGCAATATACAGCAAGCCAACAGCCAACATAAAACTAAATGGAGAGAAACTCACAGCGATGCCACTGAAATCAGAAACAAGACGAGGTTGCCCACTCTCTCTCTATCTATTCAATATAGCTCTTGAGGTCCTAACTAGAGCAATAAGACAACAAAAAGGAGATTGAGGGGATACAAATCAGAAAAGAAGAAGTCAAACTCTCACTACTTGCTGATGATATCATAGTTTACATAAGCAACCCCAAAAATTCTACAAAGAAGCTTCTACAACTCAAACACTTTCAGTCATGTAGCAGGATACAAGATTAACTCAAAAAATAGTAGCCTTCCTTCACATAGATGATAAATGGTCCGAGGAAGAAATCAGAGAGACATCACCCTTCACAATAGCCACAAATAGCATAAAATATCTTCGAGTAACTCTAACTAAACAAGACGAAGACCTGTATGACAAGAACTTTAAATGTTTGAAGAAAGAAATTGAAGAAGACACCTGGAAAGTGGAAAGATTTCCCATGTTCTTGGATAGGTAGAATTAACATAATAGAAACAGCAATCTTACCAAAAGCAATCTACAGATTCAATGCAATATCCAGCAAAATTCTTCACAGATATCAAAAGAACAATCCTCAACTTCATATGGAAAAGCAAAAAACCCTGGAGAGCCAAAACGATCCTGTACAATAAGGAAACTTCTGGAAGTATCACAATCCCTGACTTCAAACTCTACTACATAGCTATAGTACTGAAAACAGCCTGGTTTTGGCATAAAAACAGACAGAAGGACCAATAGAACAGAATTGAAGACCCAGATATTAACCTACACACCTACGAACACCTGACTTTTGACAAAGGAGCAAAATATATAAAATGGAAAAAATAAAGCCTATTTAACAAATGGTTCTGACATAACTGGATATCAACATGTAGAAGAATGAAAATAGATCCATACCTATCACCATGTACAAAACTCAAGTCTAGATGTATCAAAGACCTCAACATAGAGCCAATCACACTGAACCTCATAGAAAAGAAAGTGGGAAGTACATATGAATGCATTGGCACATGAGACCACTTCCAAAATATAACCCCAGTAGCACAGACATTGAGAGAAACAATAAATGGGACCTCCTGAAACTGAAAAGCTTCTGTAAAGCAAAGGACATGGTCAACAAGACAAAATGGCAGCCTACAGAATGGAAAAGATCTTAACCAACCCCACATCAGACAGAGGTCTGATCTCCAAAATATACAAAGAATTTAAGAAATTGGTTATCAAAAGAATAATCCAATAAAAAATGGAGTACAGACCTAAATAGAGAACTTTAAACAGAAGAATCTAAAGTGGCTGAAAGACATTTAAAGACATGCTCAACATCTTTAGCCATCAGAGAAATGCAAATCAAAACAACTCTGAGATTCCATCTTACACCTGTAAGAATGGCCAAGATCAAAAACACTGATGACAACTTATGCTGGAGAGGTTGTGGGGAAAGGGAACACTTCTGCACTGCTGATGGGAGTGCAAATTGGTATATCCCCTTTATATATCTCAGAAAATTAGGAAACAACCTTCCTTAAGACCCAGCAATATCATTTTGGGTATATACCCAAAGGATGCTCAATCATACTACAAGGATATGTGCTCAGCTATGTTCATAGAAGCATTGTTTGTCATATCCAGAACTTGGAAACAACCTAAATGCCCTTCAGCCGAAGAATGGATAAGGAAAATGTGGTACACAATGGAGTACTACACAGCAGAAAAATAATGACATCTTGAAATTTACAGGCAAATGAATGGATCTAGAAAACATCATATTGAGTGAGGTAATCCAGACCCAGGAAGACAAATATCATATGAATTCACTCATAAGTGGCTTTTAGACATAAAGCAAAGTTAACCAGCCTACAGTTCACAATCCCAGAGAACCCAGACAACAATGAGGACCCTAAGAGAGACACACATGGATCTAATCTACATGGGAAGTAGAAAAAGACAAGATCTCCTGAGTAAACTGGGAGCATAGGGACCGTGGGAGAGGGTTGAAGGGGAGGGGAGAGCAAGGGAGGGGAGCAGAGAAAAATGTAGAGCTCAATAAAATCAATAAAAAAAAAGAAAGAAAAGAACAGTTGAGAGCCTACAGCTTGATCCATAACTACAAGACAGAGAGAGTCTGCTCCCAGTGACACACCTCTTCCAAGGCCACATGTTTTAATCTTTCCCAAATAGTTCCACCAACTAGGAACGAAATATTCAAGTACATGAGTCTATGGGAGCCATTCTCAGATCAGCAGACCATGAAACTGCCTGTCACAGTTTACAATTTTGTAGGGCCAACTGTATCTTATTTCCTTTACTTCAAAGAAGACTCTAATCTCCCTGATGATGAGAGCCCCAAATCTAAATGTAACATCCCCCCTTGTGAACAACACCTTTGACATCTGGTATTGATTCATGAGTTGCTTTAAAAATGTATTCATAGCCGGGCGGTGGTGGCGCACGCCTTTAATCCCAGCACTTGGGAGGCAGAGGCAGGCGGATCTCTGTGAGTTCGAGACCAGCCTGGTCTACAGAGCTAGTTCCAGGACAGGCTCCAAAACCACAGAGAAACCCTGTCTCAAAAAAACAAAAAAAAAAATGTATTCATGCAGTAATTAGTTAACTCAGACAAGGTTATTGATTCGTAAACACTGAGTTGAAACTTAGTGATCCACGGGTCCTAGTTCTAAATCACTGCCGAAATCTGATCTTAGGGCATCTCTAAAACTCTGCACCCCATCCACACCAGCCCCTTGCAAACCAATCTTCCTCCAATGATGTCACTTTGTCCCCCTTGGAGGACACTCTAGCCTTGATATGTTTTGACATACGGGAACTTCATTCACACTGATAGCGTACAGCAGGATCTCCAGGGGAAGCCATCTCAAGAATTACCTTATTCTTTTTTACAATAATGTCAAGTAATTTTGGTGCACAATAAAGTCTGAAGGCTATAGATTCCAAGTCAGCCTTTGTGTTTATGCTTCGCACATAAGAATATACAAACTCATGCAGGTCTGTGCTTGCCCAGGCTGCTGTCTTCTTAGAGTTGGTTTGTGAAGTCTGCAGAGAGGCTCCATAGCAGTCTCACTTTGGGGATTGCTCTCCTGATTTGCTCACAGCTACCCTCAGCAGAAACCCACTCTTATTGTGGAATTTTCTAGAAGTGACAGCTTTCTTATCCCATTCTAGCTTTTTTGGTGTGATTGCTTCTCTTGTCCACTCACTGTCTTCTTTCTGCTTAGTGGAAGATCCCGCTAAGTCCATATAGCTTTCCGGTTACATCCTAGAGGGTGGCATAAAGTGGTTGGCTAAGCTGGGGGAATTAAATATTTCCGTCTCTCCTCCACTCCCTCTCTGCTGTGTTCAAGGCTAAGGTCTGCTGTGTTCAAATTTCTGTAATTCTCTCTGCTCTGAGCCACGCTCCCAATTCTTGCTGAGCTCAGCAGCCCTGCAGGTCCCACTGTTCCATGCTCATTGTCCACGTCCGCAGTTGGTTGAGATGACTGCGCCCTCAGATCCTGGCCTGCCCCTCACAGCCCATTTCAGCCTCCTGCGGGCCAAGAGAGAAGTTTTATCATTTGCGTCCTGGAGGTGGAGGTCATGTGACAGTGCGTCGGAGCAAACTGGTCTTTTCATAAGTGGTAAATGGTGCTGAGAAGCACAGACAGAGATCACCAACCAGGCTAGATGACAGTATCTTGTAATCCACAGTATCTAAGAGGATGGAAATCTGAGATGAACTTGAATTAGCCAAATTTATCAGAATTTCACATCTTCTAATTAAAAGGAATAAAGAAGAAAACGTGTACTTATTACTATATATTAAATAGTTGGCTTTTTGCCTTAAAACTGTCTTTGATTACCACTGAAATCAATATAACTCTAATCCCTGCAATAACTAACAAACAAGGCTCATCAGCACTCAAGAGTATGTACGTACTGAAAAGTTTTTCTGAACCATCTGAACTATTGTTTTAGAAGACCAGAGTGCACGGTGTTATGGTTACTTCCACAAGAAACAAGACACTGCTGCTCTGAAGATACAGTCATGTCCACCCCTATGACAGGCTGTGCCAGGAATGACACAGGTGGAAGGGTTAGCAGAGAAAGCAGGGTGGAGCCATAGGAGGCCATTCCTATTTCCTCAGTGCTGAGCCATTCCCAGGAAGGCATGCAGACGCTGCCAGCTTCCTTGAACTGCGGTTTGCATGTTTTATTTTTTTCTAGAATCTTTGCTCCACCAATGCGCAGGAGGGTACTCTTCCTGAAGGTGAACTGCAGAAATGCAGAGCTCCAGGGATGGCCGCTGATTCCTTGACTTCTAGTCACAGGGACTGGTGTAGGAACACTGAGGAGGGGACCAAAGAGGCTGCCCCCAAATAAAACCTACCACCATGATATGATCTACGTACAGCCATGTCCCAAGTAGGCTGAAAGGAGTGTACTGACTGCCAAGAAGAGAATCCTGGCTTCAGACTTTGGAGACGAGAAACTGGAAGGAGGGAGCTGGGGGGGGAGGGGGGGCTTGTGAAATCTGCTCAACCACGTTGCGTGGAGGGCAGGAGCAGGAGAGAGTTTCTATAATCGGCACCCAGGAATCTCAGTGGGGGTGGTTTTGTGTGAAACCGAAGGATTAAAGGGAAGCTCACACGTTCTTATTCACTCACAACTCTTAAAGAGAAAAGTGGTCTAGGTGGGGTAGGAAACAAGACACCTCTAACTCGGAGGGTTAAATGAGGTAAACCAGCAGACATACATGAACCCCAAATCCTGCACACAGGAATTCGATATTATACTTCAATAGGGAAGATAAAAGCCTCTATAATGTTCCTAGATGACATACAGAGTTTTGGGTTCTGGGCTCTGCGGATAGCGCAATAGAGGAGACAGACAAAAAGAAAAGGAAATAGAAATGTCTGGATTCTGAACCTGCTCCCACCTCCATGCTGGTCAGTGTTGGCATCATCCAGGCCAAAGTAAGTTTGTTGGGATGTGTTCTTGAGACATGTGTGGCCTTGCCACCTCCATACAATCACACCACCACCATCTGGTCAGAAATAGGGTAGTATGTCCATCACCAAGTGAGATTTAAGACTATTAATAACTGTCAGAAGGAACTTTCATTACCAACTGTCAGAGAGATTCATTTTCCTATTTCTGATTGACTTGAACATAATATGGACACCTGAAATAGACCTGTATCTTGGTGCCTTCTTCGTTCATGGAATACTCAGTCTTTCATGTTATTGGCACTAATTGGATCCTCATTCATTTTTACTCTATCTCCCTTTCTCCTCTGCAATTTTGACATATCCGCGAAGGTCAATTTTTTTTTCTGTGTTTTCAAGTCGAAAACTCAGCCTGCATTCTACTTTCAACGGAAACCAGCACCCCACTCTCTTATTCGTTAATTAATTCATTCATTCATAACTTCATTTATTCACTTAGCATCCACAGGACTAAGTGTTCAGTGGCATCTTCAGAACTATAGACAAAAATAGAAAGGACACAACCGAAGCTTCCAGAAGCTTAAGGCCTAGTGATCATAGCCTCTACTCACATTGCGTCTCCCATCTCAGGGGACACAATCTATTGAGTAAGCACTCGGCTCCCTTTCTGATCTGTCCTTGGTTGCTTATTCTCTTTCTGGGCTTGTCCACCTCTTGTGTTATTTCACGTCTAACCCAAAAGCTTGAGATTCCCTTCTCTTCTTCACACCAATACTCACCCACCCGTTGTCCCGTCAGCCCTCAACCTGCCAGGAAAAATCACATTCTCTCTTTACCCCTCACCTGGAAGGCCACCAGCATGCTTCACTCTCTAGCAGAACCCCATTCTAGGAAAACAAACACACACATATTCACACCTACACCCACGCGTCACTTTTGCTCTGCAGTTGGACTTAGGCACCTTGGGTCCCCATCAGTCTTAGATGATTTTAGGGGGAGGGGAATTGCTACAAGATGTAAATGCTCTTCTGCTTCAGTTGGTAATGACACGGCCATGTTCTGGCAGGCTGGGTTGTGCTGGGTGGGGGGGTGGCAAATGACAAGCTGCTGGCTCATCAGCTTGTGATGAACACGTCACAGGGAGAAAAGCCTCTCTTGGGTAGATGAGAGCTCTTTTTTTTTTTTGGAGCCTTATGTAGCCCCACAAAGAGAAAGATGGAGCAGACTAATGTATTTTGCTTGGGTTGCTAAGTGACAGCCAAACCCATAGACCTATGCTGAGGCCAGAGCCAAAGGCAAGCCCAGCACACACCTCACAGTGTTCTACAGAACTAGTGATGGGCAGATGAAATTGAAGTAGGCCTTTGCTTAGTGGTTGATTCATGCCAGAAAGGCAATATTTTATACTGGACAGCTCTTCCCAATAGATTACAAAGCAGGTAATTCATCCAATGGATTCCTTTCTCTTAGGAGCGCTTAAGGGATGCATCAGTATTTGTAAAAATAAAAATAAGTCTAAAAAGATAACGCAATAAAAAGTCAAGGAAGAACAAACCCAGAAAAGCTGAATTATTATAGTGCTGATGATCACCGTGGAATAAGGCCTACTTCTGGGAAAATGGCAAGGCGGCTGGTCACAGAAGTGGCCTCTGGGAAACTGGAGGTCCTTTCTATAGTCACCTGCTGAGCAGCTACTTTGTACCAGGCATATTGCTGGGCACCTGTGACTCCATAGTGAGTTAGTGTGCTCTAAGTCCACCAAGCAGAGATGTTGCCAAGAATCCCTTCTTATGCTCTACGTGTGTCCCCCCCGACCCATGAGGTGAAGTCACTTACACCAGGTCTGTCTTATATAGCCTGAAGTATTGACTCAATAATGGATTAAAAGATTCAGGGATGTGGACTTTCAAGGATTGGACAAGGAGACACCAATCCAATCTTTCTACCCTTGCAGCATTTATCCCTGTGTATCCCCTGAGCATGGTCTCATGTCTGAGCAGCTGTGGGGCTGGCTTGGGCCTTGTTACCTGAGAAAGGAGTTTTAACTGAGGGATTTCCCAGATCAGATTTGACCCGTGGTTGCCTATGTGGGGGGCTGTCTTAGTTGCTAATTGATGCGGGAGATCACAGCCCACTGCGGGTGGTACCATTTCCCAGGCAAGTGGACCTGGGCTGAACAAGAAAGCTAGATAAGCCTGAGGCCCCGGAGAAGGCAGCAAGCAGTGTTCCTCTGTGCTTTCTCCGCTAAGTTCCTTCACACCATCTGTAAGCCGAATTCAACCCTTTCCTGTCCTCGGTTGCCCTGGGTCTGAGTGTGGTCATGGCGGCAACCCAGAAAAAACCAGAACAGATGCACGGGTGCTCTTGGATGTAACTGCAGCAGAGGCTAGAGATGGGGGTTTTAGGAGCAGGGCGGCCTCATGGCATCACTGAAAGAATAAGAAATGTAGGGAGTAGCCTGAAGCCAAACACAGCACTAAATCCACCTGAGCCCCCACTCAGATCTGATGTGCTCCTGATGGCCTTCGGATGTGGGGAGCAAGAGAGAAACACACGTCCCAGTAAAGCGCTGCAATTTTAAGGTATCTTTGACACCGAGGGCAACAGGATCTGAGAGAACTGGCAAGATAAAGACTCTGATATAGGGCTTTTGTGGTTGTGGATTTCACATATTTACGGCATGGAGGGAAGGCATATGAGGAACACTTTCAGCAAACCATTCTTGGTTTCACAGAATCAAAAGTCAAAGGTTTTTTACTGAGTTCAGCAGAAGTCGGCAGTGGGATTATGAGCCTTCAAGGTACCCCCAGGAGAATGCAGCCAGGACATGAACATCAGCCACATTTGCACAGCACAGGGATGAGCTCTGGCGTGGGCACACGACATATTTATGCATGGTCTTATTTTGTCCCCCAGCCCCCAAAGCATGGGAGAATGCTGTCAACATTTCAGGGCTCAGGTGAGGGCTCAGTCAGAAAAGTGGCTGCCGTGCCTGCATGAAGACCTCAGTTTGATCCCTCGAACCAGTTTTGGTTTTTAATGTTGGGAGGTGACACATACTTGTAACCCCGGTGCTTAAGAGGTAGTGAAAGGTGGGTCCCTGGGGTGAGTTGGTGAGCCAGCCTGGCCTATTTGTCCAGTTCTAGGTCAAACGGGGAAACCGTATTTCAGGTGAGATGCACAGCTTATAAGGAGTGATAGCCAAGCTGGTTCTCATGCTTAGAGCACACACAGAGAGAAAGAAAGAAAGAAAGAAAGAAAGAGGGAGGGGGAGAGGGAGAGAAGAGGAGGGAGGGAGGGAGTAGGGGAGGGACAGAGAGGGGGAGGGAGAGAGGGAGGGAGGGAGGAGGAAGAAAGAAAGAGAGAGAGAGAATTTTAGAAAGAACAAAGTTCACCAGGGGTAATGGTTCTTGTCCAGTCTTTCACAAACAGAACACTAGTCCCAAACCCAGACCCAACTATCTCTAAAACACACATTTATCTCCCAAGGGTTTGGGTAAGAATTTTTGGTAAAGGTAATGAGGGGAGAGCTGGAAAATGGTAATGGGCACAGCCATCACCAAAGCACCATTAGCCTCAGTAGAATCATCAGGTTTATAAATTAGAAGATATACATATTTGTTTTTCCTCTCAAACTGAACCACCAAGTCTTAAGTACTTCAGCATCTCAATTATGCTTCCTCACAGAACAGGGTGAGTTTCTTCTTTGCTATAACAAAGACATCTTTCAACTCTCCTTTCTTCATATTCAGAAGCACTTCTCTTTGACACCAGAGTTCTCGGGGTACCCATGTGTCCTGCAGAACTCAGAAAGCTCTGGGGTGAAAGGGCTCTGATTTGATTTCTTTAAGAATTCCTCTTCCAGCGGGTGAGAAACACAGCAAGCAGCACTCGTTACTGACCTCCAGTGACCAACAGTCTCAGGATCTGACAGCCCTGTCTCCAGAGCACAAGCCTCCTATCCCCCAGAAGGCGCATGCGCAATGCCAACACAGGTGCTTTGACTTTGCCAGTGCCTCTTGCAGCACCGCAGATGGTGGAGAGTTGTGACAAATGCTCCCTGAGCACCAGGCTAAAGTAGTGATTAGAGCATTAGCTAATAGCTAGCAAGTACATAGTGTGTTCTGAGCTCTGAGGAAAGTGCTCCCCTACAACAATAGAAAGGCAGAGTCCATCAGAAGAAAAGACTCCAGTAAATTGACCCAAGATAGCTCAACTCTAGCCCCTGTGGGTTGGGCAACCTTTAATAATTCATTTCACCCCTTGCTTTTCTTTCTTCTGTCCTCCTCCTTCTCTTCCTCCTCCTCCCTTCCTCCTTATTTTCTTTCTCTTCATATCTCCTTCCTCCCCTTCTCCCTTTTCTTTCTCCTCTTCATCATTTTCTTCCTCTTCCCCCTTCTCCTGACCTTTCTCCACTTCTCCTCCCAGGGTTGTGCTGCAGCTCAAATTAGCAACAAATCCCCCATTCTCCGGCCTTTGACCCCAGTCATTGGGATAACAGACATGCACCACCATGACTCCTTAACCTGTTGATTCCTCGACTGTTTCTCTGTAGAATGGGAATGACAGAATCTATCTGGAAGAGCTATCAGCAATCCACGAGCTAAGACATGTGCTTGGAAGCAACCAGTGGGGAAATAGTTGAACATGAGCGTTACCTCTTACGAATATCTCACTTGGTATTTTAATTTGCCCAGGAAGAAGGGCTCTTATCATCCTAATATAGAGCCTGGAAAAGCGGGCTTCTGAACAACAGAATATCTTTACTCTGCTTTAGTATTATTATTTAGTATTATTAGTGTGTGTGTTTATATAGACACGGTCCTGTCTTGGCACACACATCAGGGCCAGAGAGATTCTTACTGGAGTCTGTACTCTTCTTTTACTATGGGTCCTAGGGAGTTAACTCAAGTCACTGGGCTTCCAGTAAACACCCTTTCCCCCTGCCCCCGAACCATCCCCATGATCCATAAAAACCCAGTTCACAATCACTAATGAGGTAAGCAGCAGGGCAGAGATCCTACTTTGTGGAGTTCTGCTGTCCCTCATCACCATCCAGCACATCAAAATAACTGCTGATGACATCAATGAGTATCGGCACAGAAACAGGAGTGGGCATTTTCTAGAATCCGGGGTAAATCTGCTCATTTTGTTTTTCATTTATACCACAAGGCTTTCGAATTGAGCTGCTCGGTAAAACTGTAAGGGGAGAGAAGGGTTGGTTTATGGTTTAACTCAGAGTTGTAGCTCTCCCCTTTAGGCCCTTTCTTCAGGATCCACCATGAAATATCCAGGCATGAAATATCCAGGCATAGCCATGGTTTCTTGAATTGATTCAGAGAACCTGCTGTGTGGGGCAAGGAGCCCAGCTGGAAGCTGAATCCACATAATCTCTGAGGTGTGAGCTCTTACAGGAGGTCACATACACAGATGGTCCCCACCTGCCTTAGCTACGTTCTTGCTGCTGTGACGAAACATCCTGGGAAAGGCAGATGAAGGGAGAAGGGAGGTAGGGAGGGAAGGAGGAAGGGAGGGAGGGAAGATTTAGGTTCATAAATCAAGGCACAGTCCATTATAATGGAACAGTGATGGTGGCGTCAGGATCTCAAAGCACCCCGGAAAAAAGACCAATGCACATTAGTGCTCAGCCAGATTTCTCCTTTCTTTTTTAGTCCAGGATCCCTGTACAGGGAATAGTGCTACCCCACATTCAGAGGTAGTTTTGCTACTTAACTAACCTAATCAGGATAACCCCTCCCAGGTGTGCCAACAGACTTGCCACTTCGGTGGCTTTAGATCTTGTCAACATGACAACCAAAATTAGCCATTGCATCACCCATGGTGGAAAGCCCTTTGCCCCCATGTCAGAGGTGTCCCAGCTACCTGTGATATGAGACATGCAGAGGGAAAGTTCTCTTCATATTAAATTATTGTTGCTGTTTAGTGGCCTGCCCTGGTGGGTCTTCTTGCTCACTGCATTGGGAACAGATCTATTTCCTCTTGAATGCAGCCTCACAGGCAAAGGCAGCTGAATTCAGAGCCATGCACACTGGAGTGAGCACTGATGCTTGTCCCTGCTCTTCAGGGTAGGTATGTTCCCTCCTGCACACACCCCTGCTGAACTCCTCCCAGATCTCTAGTCGATTAACTGTCAATTGATGTCAAGCCTGACGTCACCACACAGCAGTCCTGTCTTACAGATCCTTTGTTGTTTCTCAAACATATCATTTTCCTCCCACTGTCTTCTCTTGGTGCCAGGAAGTTTGCGGCGTTGCCTGATTCCCTTCCTGGCAAATGTAAACTCTCTGTGTCTTCCTGGAACCAGAGAGCCCAAGGGAAGTGGGCTTCATTATTAGGTCTTGACCCTAAACTTTGCATTTCAAACATGTATTATAGAGCCCTAAGAAGTAGGGGCAAATTAGAATTAAAAAAAAAGGCAATTATTTCATCAGGGGGAGAAGCTTGGGTGAAAGAAAAGGCCAGCAAACTGTGAGAATCTGATCTCATGAGATCAAGATGCCAAGTCTAATGAATGAAGGGAGAGAGGGAAGAGGCTTTTTTAGGCCTTTGGGTCTTATAAGATGGTGTACAATTCTAGACCCTAGAAACAGATCCCAAGACCACCAAACAGTCCTAGACCCGAGAAACAGATCTGCTACAGTTTCCCTAATTTTCTAAGTTGCTGGTGAGAGGACCTAATAGAAAGAATGCTTTGGATTAAGATCAGAGGAGGAAATAAAAGGCATGTAGCTAGGTAAGGGAGAAGTCAACACATCCTTTTCTCTTTGATCTGTATCAGTTAGACTTGTCCTTACTGTGAAGAACCACTGGGACCAAAGCAACCTATAGAAAGGGGCTTCTATGGGGCTCATGGTTCCAGAAGAAGATTCCATAATGGTAGGGGAAACATGACAGTATATAGCTGGAGCATTTTCAACCAGAGAGAGCAGCAAGAGCAAAACTAGAAGCAATAATAATAGCAAAACTATAAACTCTCGAAGCCTGCCTCCAGCAAAGCTCCCTCTCCTAACAGTTCAATAAACTCCCCCAAACAGTCCTAAACCAACTGGAGACCAAATGTTTAGAATTCTGGGGTTATGGGGGACTTTCCTCACTCAAAACACCACATCATCCCCAAAGACCCACGAGCAAACTCTCATAGCTGATAAACACTTTTAGCCAAGTAGTAGGACACAAAATTACTATATAAAAACTGTTATCCTTCCTACACAACAATAATAAACACATTGATAAAGGAGCCAGGAAAATAATCTCCTCCACAATGACCTTAATCATAGGAGCGAAAAGAATGCTACTATGGATATTTTTAAAACACCGAAGAAACAGAGACTCCAAAAGATGTGGAGGCCTCCCGTGCTCAAGGCCTGGAAGAATAAGTATAAAAATAGCTACTCTACCAAAAGTAATTTACAGATTGAATGTAATTCCCACAAAATTCTAATGGCATTATGTACAGAAATAGAAAAAAATGGTCTTAAAATTCATATAGAAGCACAAAACACTCTGAATAGCTCAAGCAGTTCTCAGCACAATAAATGCTGCTAGAGGCATCACCATACCCAATTTCAAGTTACACTACAGGGCCATAGTGACCAAGCCAACTGGTACTTCTTCAATGGCATGGAAGAGCGCACTCAGCTATAAGCTCATCCAACTATAGTCACCTGATTCTTTTTAATGAAGATGCCAAAAAAATATTCACTGTGAGAAACAGCCATCTCTTCAACAAATGGTGCTGGATAAAAGTCTACTCTTGGCCCAAATACTCCATGTATTTTAGCAAGCAGGAGGTGGCCAGCAGTCAGCTTGGCTCTTTGTGATGGGGGTATCTGCAAAATATATTCTCATGGCTTCTACACTTGGCAAATGCAAAGGGTTGGAAAGAGTCCTCTAGTCCTCCATAAATACAAAAAGACCCAGAGAAACCTGAAGGATTTGTTGATTGTGCTAATCTCAAAAATTCGCAGAGAAAGACCACCAACCCAAATTATCAGGGCCAAATTCATCAAAGAAAGCAACTGGCTAAAGCAAAAGCTGTTTTATTCCAGTACATGAGAAGTCTCTCCCTTAAGACAGGGCTCAAGAAAATAGCACTGGACACGAGGAAGACAAGATTTTTACAGCTCAGGGGTGGGAAGTTTCCACGTGGGGATTTTGGCAGGACAAATAGTTAGGGTCACTGGAGCAGAACATCAGCTTAACAAGTTACTCATAATGCCCCCCAAACTAAGACATGATTGCAAGGTGGTCATAACAAGGTAGTTATGTCAACAGGTAGTCACGGTAAGGTAGTCATAACAACATTTTATAATAAAATTAGGGTTCCAAAATTAGGCTGAAACAAAGGCATGATTGCTATTTCCAGGAACAGGCGGTAACAGAACCGCTTGTAGTTAAAGTTATAGGTGGGGCATAGCACCGTCATTGAGAAACAGAGGTTTAATTATAAGCAGGAATGAGCCTCATGTGTCTTTGCTATACGTGGCTTTTAAGCCCAAGATGGAGGCAGGCTGGTTCATCAGCTGAAGTTCATCAGGTGAAGGCAATGCATAGGCTATGGGATTTAGATGAGTTTCCGTGAATCTGCGTGGAAAGTATCTTTGAGGATGACCTGTGGAGGTCTCAGGATACTTGAGACTGTCACTAAACTGCCCGTCAGGAAGAGAAGTCTATACGGATGTGACCGCCGAAGGCGGAGTGTCTCAGCCAGTCACACAGAGAAATGCTGTAAAGACAAGTCTGTCCTTGAATAAGCCAAAGGAAGGCCTAGAAAAGCTGGGGGTTCTAATCCTTGCATCACCTACATGATCAAGCTTGCATGGGTAGAAAGTTATGTTCAGGTAGAACTGAGGCCACTATCCAGCGTACCTGGAGGCACAAAAATAACCCCAGATCGTTAAAATGGTGGTTCAGAGTCATCCTGGGGGTCCTTGTGAAAGAGATTCATAGTCAAGACGGGTTTGCAGGCTCCCTGCTGCTGAGTTTCACCATGGAGGATGAGTCTCTGAGGCACACTGGACTCTAAAAGTCAGAAAAGGCAAAAGGTGACTCTTTCCTAGAGCTTGCTTATTCTTTGACTGTTAGCCCAGTAAGACTTACTTAGGAGTTCTGACCGCCCTAACTGTACAATAATGCATTGGTAATGTTTTGAACCTCTAAGTTTCGGGTAATTTAATAACATAGTAACAGAAGCCTAGAACTGGCAGTTTATAGGCACTGACTGCGTCAGCTATTTCTCAGAGCTATTCCAATAATTCTATGAGCTGAGTCCCTTAATACCCTATATGACATTTCTGTCCCCATTTCGCAGATACATAAGTCAAGATCAAAGTTTCCTAATGCATTGCCTAGTATCTCCCAGGCTGGTGAGAGCTAAAGAAGGAAGGTGAGTCACAATGACATCGTTTCTTACATCATACTCTCTGTAGAGGACAAGACTTGTTTTCCCAGAATGGAAAGATGGCAAACAGGCTTCAGATAGGAGGTGCTACACCATGAAGCCCACAGGAGGAATGTCTTAAGGGAAAATAGGAGGGAGGTTAAGTCCAGTGCGGAAGTTCAGAGATTAGGGCAGCCCTGCTGTGAAGCATTCAGGAGAAGCAGAAGTAGCCTTGGAGGTTATCAAAACGGAAGAAATGGGCCAGAATATTGGGGGGAGAAAAGGCTCGGTGTCTAGGCAAAGGCCAGTTATGAGCCCATGTAGGGAAAGACATAAAGGCGTAAGAACTCTTGCAGAGAAGGAAGCGGGAGGGGGTCAAGTGTAGGAGCTTTTCCTATTCATGTTTAGAACTTAAGTCCCTGGTTTTTAACAGGAGGAAAAATGGAGGGCACCCGGAGATGATAGTTGATAAGGAGCCAGCGCTGACCAGCCTCTCTTAGGAGCCAGAGAGACAACCTTGGAAAGTGTGTGTGTGGGGGGGCTACACACCTGTATTTGAAGCTTAGGAAACTGAGGCAGGAAGAGTAAGCATTTGAAGGAAGCCTGGAGTTACTAAGATTCTGTCTGTCTCCCCCTCCCTCTCTCACACACACTCGCACACTAATACACTCTCTCTCATATACACATACTCTCACAAACACCCACACACTCACTCTCTCTCACATATTCTCTCTCTCCTCCCTCTCTCTCTCTCTCTCACACACACACACACACACACACAAAAATCCAAGAGTCTAATCTT
This sequence comes from Neodon shergylaensis, assembly GCA_025134845.1. NCBI lineage: Eukaryota > Metazoa > Chordata > Mammalia > Rodentia > Cricetidae > Neodon > Neodon shergylaensis. The sequence goes on along the minus strand of JABTXL010008991.1, from coordinate 10,049,232 downwards.
AGCAAGGAGAGTTTAGAAGCAAGGGCCACCATTCTAGTGGAGACAGCCACTACCTGGTTTACTAACCACCCTTCAAGATCAGGGATAATAAGAGACTTTATGATTTGAGATCTGTCCAGAAAAAGGTTCATGGTTGGTAGTACAGCCTGCAGCAAGCCGCGAGACAGAGAAAAGATGAATAAAGCCTACTTGAGGGATTTATCAGGACACAAACTGTACTCACAGAAGCTGAGGATTGATTTGGCTTTGTGGTATGCCTGGGAATGGCAAAATAGACGTTTCCTGTTATTCCTTCTCTTGGAATCATTTTCAAATGACCAAGTGAAACTAGCCCTGTAGAAATGGATTCCCTCTGAGAGTAGCCTATGTATGTATGTATGCATGCATACATGCATGTATGCAGACCAATCACAGTGGCAGGTCTCCAAGGCTTGGCTTCAGAGACTCCCTTTGTGCTGAAATGGCAGAGCTGTGGTCTTGGGGGTGGGAACAAAGCCCAAGTCATGTTTTGTGCTATATGGCTAATTCCATAACTCTGAAAGTACTTCAGGACGACTATAATGGGAACAACCAGCAAGACATCCACACACAGGAAATGAAAACACCCTTTCCTTGTAGGGAATTCCCTTCCAGTGAATACACAGCCGTGAGTACCCAGCCGTGAATACCCAGCCATAAATCTTTAGACAGATGTTGCCTTGACTTTATGAAATCTAGCATTGAAAGACAAGGAACCCCAGATTTTTAAATGATGCTTTCCTGTGGTTTTGTTGGGGACAAGGTTGCTGGTTTGGTGTGGAGAAGTTGACTTAAGGGAGTCACTGAAACCTTTCCAACCTCAGCTGTCACTTCCATAAAAGGTGGAGACCACACCCTGCTATTCTACATGGGAAGGAGTGGAAGGCATTTGGTTTTAGAAGTTCAGTGCCGTGTTACTACTGAATGAGTCCCAAAAAAGTCATGTTCATGTCAGTTTTAAAATACATTTTTTAGTCACCCCAAAAGTGTCAGCCTGGGTTTTATTTAGCCATCTTGTGTCTAGTATGTGTCATAGAACTATTTCGGATAGCTCCCATGTGTCCCTCCACCCCTCTCTATCCAGCTTTGGTCCTGGACACTGGCTCTTTGGTCTCACGTAGCTTGTCTTTGAACCTCTGACTCTGATAAGCAAGATAAATTCATGCTTGGAGAAGACAAGGATAAAAATTAATTTGGCTCTATGTCCTTCCCTCTCTCTGTTTGGTTCTGAGCTCTGACTGTTTCTAGACTAAAGGTGACAGTCCCACTCCCTAGAATTTTAGGGAAGGCTTCCTCCTTTTCCTCCTCCTCCAGGGTGATAAACCCCAGGAACTGGGAGCTTTCCTATGCTCTGCCTCCACATTTATCTTCTTCTTGATTCAATGCCCTGTCAACGATCAAACTGAGGACATTTCCTGCTGGTACTCCAAGGTAAGCAAAACCCAAAGAAATGAGACACCAAACTGCAAAGTTCCTGAGTTCCTAGATCTTCTTCATAGCTCATTGTGACCCATGATGTCACTGCACCCCAATGTTTCCCTGGTAGTTTCTGTCACTATTTGTTCAGGACATTGTTCTACTCTTTCAGGAATATGCTGCAGAAAAAGACTCTCTGAGCCTTCCCTGTTGGTCTGTACTGTAGTGACTCAGTGCTAATAGCTAAATGGTTATTGTGTCTGTGATTGACAGCCTGATGGACCTGGCCTCCCATACCAGGAGTAGCTACCTCACTCAGACAGGTTCTTTCCAACCTGGCTCCCAACCAAGGATGCTGGGTTCATTGTTGCAACTCTGTATTTAACAACTGAAAAGAGGGTGTGGCCATGGGAAATTTATGTAGACCCCACTGAGGAATTTTGTCAGTAGAGGGGGTAGAGGAGTGTAGAGCCTAAGAAAATATTCCCAGGGCAGTTTTGATAGTTGCTCGTTGAAGGACTCTTATAAGAGGAGAGACCTAACTTCTGTAATTTCCTTCTTGACTCAACTTCTTGGGTTGGGCAGCTTGCCCATCTGTGTGGCAGCATATTTAAGCCTGCCACCTTTTCAGAGCCTTGATATCTCCCCCATACTCTTCTCCTATTGTTGTAGGAGGCCACTTGTTCATTTCCTGGCTCCTGAAATAATCACACAGAAACTATATTATTTAAATCACTGCTTGGCCCATTAGCTCCAGCTTCTTATTTGCTAACTCTTACATCTTAATTTAACCCATTTTCATTAATCCATGCATCACCACGAGGTCGTGGCCTACCAGCAAAGTTTCAGTGTGTCTGTCTCCAGCGGTGACTTCGTGGCTTCTCATTGAATCTGCCTTTCTCCCAGCATTCACTTTAGTTTTCCCCACCAACTTAAGTTCTGCCCTATCAACAGGCCAAGGCAGTTTCTTTATTCACCAATGGTATTCATAGCATACAGAGGGGAATCCCACATCATCCCATTGCTTCCATAGATGGCCTACACCCATGGACAGAATAGCAGTGCTAAATGGTCTCAGTGGGCTTTCAAAATGAAGTACATGAAGTTGGGAGGGGAAAATGGGGGATAAGAAAAGAATTCAAGAGGAGAGGATGGGGGTGCATTGGAACAAAGCACATTTATTGCATGTATGAGATTCTCAATCAAAATAGGGAGGGGGGAAGAGATTCGGGAACTCACAATTTCAGAGGACCGTCATCTACTCTGTCACGGCAGATGAGAAAAGAGACAAGGACCCAAGTGAGGAGGAAGTCCCCGCCTCTGCCTGTGGAAGTCAAAGAGGGGTTCAGAGGCCGGGCAAGTGGGAGCTGGTGTGTGTTCACCAGCCTGCAGTCTGGCCCTTCAGAAGTGCAGGTTTTCCCTGGTGCACCTCTTCCCAAGCTCCCTCTGATGAAGACTCTGCCACTGTCTCCCGAGTCACCCATGTTTCAACTCTCTGAAAGTCTTATCTTGAAAAACGCTTTTCTTGTCTCCCCGTCAATGTCTTTGCAAGCCTCCTCTGCCTTGTTTCTGGTCTTCTGGCCCAGGCTTTCATCTCTGCAACAGTGAACCGCCATGCTGTTTTCTGGCTTTTATATGATCCCCTTTCTCCTGTCCTCTCTTGTGTTACTTAGACATGAAAAGTGCTGTGGCAGAGTTTGTGGGACAAAGGAGATGTGTGTGATTACATCATGCCCTAAACAACACTAAAAATAAGCTACATGTGTTTGTGTATGTGTGTGTATGTCTGTGTGTGTGCTGAATGCATCCCAGCATCCAATGTAGGCAGTGTGGGGGTCAGAGCAGGATGTCCAGTGTCTCCTCCAACTACTCTCTGTCTTATTCTCTTGTGACAGGGTCTCTCTTACTGAACTAAAATGTGTAGTCTGGCTCACTAGTAAGCTCTTGGGCTTCACCTATCCCCACTCTTCAGTTCTGGGATTACAGACATGCACAGCCCATGTGGGTGCTGGGGACTCAAACTCAGGTCACCATGCTTGCACGGTAGGTTCTCTTACCCATTGGGCCATCTTCCCTAGGCCAAACTACTCTGTTTTTAGGGACAGGGTATATGTGAGCTGGTCAAGGACAAAGCGGGTAATCTATTGAAAATACTGGATCAAAAGATTTGCATGCAAACATGATAGATTATAACTTCGTACTCTCTGGGACAGAGAACAAGGTCATCAATAGATACCATACATTAGGAAGAAAAATCAAATTTCCCCTCTTCCGATGGAAAGAATGCAGAAGCACAATCATTATTACAATTACTGAAATGATGAGATAATAATAGTGTCATTACTGTTGCCGTCTACCGATGCTGCTGTGTTATGAAAGTGAAGTGCCCCCATAGGCCCCTGTGTTGGAACACTTGCTCCGCAGCTCATGACGCCATTTGGGGAGGCTAGGAATCTTCTGGAAATGGAGGTGGGCCTTGCTAGAGGATATAGATCCCTTTGGGAAGCAGTCCTTGAGGTTTTCAGCCCATTCCTGATTCCAGTCCTCCCTCCCCCCCTCCGCTCTCTCCTTCCTGATGCACCCAGTTGTAAACAAGCTCACAGCTGCCTCACTGTATCCTGGATCCCCCGTAGCCAGGAAACCTAACAAGCCCTTCCTTCCCGTTGCTCCTTTCGGATGATAAGGATTCAGGGATAAGAAGAAGCAAGCACACAGGCTGCTCCATGTGCATGACATTCCTGGTCCCTGGTGGCCTCATAGCAATGCTGAGGCTGCAGAAACACAAAGAAAAAGCTACTGACTTGCCCAGGGTCGCACAGCAGCCGTACCACTGGAACTAAGATCTGCCCCTGGCCATGCCACCTCCCACTGTTGGCCTCTTTCACACAGAATCTGCACAGCACTGATGTCACCACCTGCCTTCTCCTAGCACTCCCCTTGCAGATCTCATCCTCTGTATGTGGTTGACTTTATGTCTCCCCCAAACCCCCAGATCAGCCTCAGAGCCAGGAGTTCAAGGTCATTCCCAACATTATCCAACACCTCATCTAGTTTATAGGCATTCTGCTTCTTTAAGATTTACTGTTGTACTTTGAATGTGACATGTTCCCCCTTAGGGTCATGTGTTTGAACATTTGGTACTTAGATGGCGGCACTCTTTTGGGGCAGTTGAGGGACATGGCGAAGATGGAGCCTCACTGGAGGAAGTGGGTCGTCATTTGATGGAGGCCTTAAGGTGTTACAACATGGCCCCATTTCCTGTCTACTCTCTGCCTCCCGGCCACCATGCCTTCCCACCATGATGGCTGGCATCCTCTTAAACTCTGGTCATGAGAGACCCTTCCTCTCTTAAGCTGTTTCTTGTCTGGAATTTGGTCCTAGTAACAAGAAAGGTAGCTAAGATGCCTACTCTGCTTTGTACCTATCAGAGTACCAGAGAAAGCTGAACAAGGGCAAGGGTTAGGGGTAGAGATGTAGGGAGGTCATGCACAGCCTTTGAGAGTGGAGGTCAAGGTAGCCATGTTGACTCTTATCTGGGCATCAACTACTCGTGATGCTTCAAGTCTTTTGTTATGAACCACTAAGACATAACTGCCACACTGCCACCAATGAATCATCAGGGAAGGAACAAGAACTGGACTAGGGCAAGTAATACAGGGTCATGTATATGAGACTGCAAACTAAATCTATGTTCACAAATGGTGATGTGCATTCCACATGAACTCTGCCCAGGTAAGGCGGTGTCTCCATGCATCCTTAGTGGCTGCCTGTAGCTCTCAAGAAGGAAACACCATGGGGCAGCAGAATAAGAGGGAACACAGGCATAGATATGTTTCAACACTGTCCATCCTGTGAGGTCACGCCCAACACTTTGCAGGCCCTCTGGGGTCAGCTGAGTGGTGCGGATTCTGGACAGTGTTCTTCCGGCCGCCTTGGATGTGTTTGCTTGCATTTCTGACTTGAGAGCAGGGAGCACATTTTGCTTCCTTTGTACCTCTCAGCAGCTGCACAAAGCCCGTCTCACAGCGGGTACCCAACATGTGTTTTGTTCAACTTAAAGGCGAACAGCAAAATCAAGACATCTGGAGTGGGGTGACTCCAGCGAGCTGACACCTCGGAAATTTTCTAAGGACGCCCAAATGGCCCTTAAAGCTATGTTTGGAAGGGAGAGTCGAATCGTAAAGTGTGTTGCTGCAGGTAAGGAGAGGGGAAGAATAGAGAAGAGACAGATGCCCTGAGTTCTCAAGACAAAAATTTCCAGGGGGAGTGGGGGAGAAAAAAGAACACCACGCAGGAAAGTGACAGAAAACTCAAGTGGAATAAAGAGACCAGAAGCAGCACCTAGGTACTCTGCATAAATTCCACCCAGAAAAATGGCAGGGATGCTGACATGGGAGACAGGCGGGGTTCCTCCTAATGCTTCAAAAGGTGCAGTCGGTTCTGAGACTCTCTAATGAGACTGACATTGTTCTGGGTCAAGACTCCAGAACCTATCATTAAAGTAACGGTTCTGAAAGCTTCAAATGAACATAGAATGGCCATCTTTAGAAGCCCGCAAGGGTTCGTTAAAATCAAGTCGTGCCTGAGCGACCTCATTTCCTTCAAGGACATCAAATGGTAAGAAAGAAAGAAAAACAGACACGTAGTAGAATTTCTGCAGTTTAATAAGCTTTCTCTTGGTGGTTTTAAAGACATGGCAGATGCTTGCCTTGGCAATGATCGCACCCCAAATGGCAATGATTCATGGAATAGTACCAGCCCCGATGAAGATTTCTGGAATACTACCACTCATAATATTAAAAATAGTTGACACGCACCGAGTGCTCGCATGTGACAGGAGCTATCATTAGCAGTTCGCGGGGAGTACCCCACTTTTTCCCAGCAGCAACTCTGCAGGGGAGATGCTGCACTGCTCCACTTTCCACGGGAGGACTGTGAGGGGTGGTGAGGATAAAATCATCTCCCTAGGTCCCACGGCCAAAGACAATTCCCTCCAGGAATCGGACTCGCCAAGTGTACCGGATAATCTAGAACGTATGCTAAGAGCTTCAAGGGAAATGGAACTAAAAGCCCTCACGTAAGCAGAGTGAATGGAGGGCACCTTGCCTCTCTCTCAGGGCTGGGCACCGTCTTCAACACTAGCCCCACTCCTTCCCATCCCTCTCCCTACTGCAGCTCTGTGCCGCCTCCCTCCTCTTGGATGGGTACATTCCCACAGGTGCATTTCCTCTTCCTACTTGATGCCTCACCAATGCCCAGGCTGCAGTTTTGGAACTCCATCTTTTCCTCATGCAGGACAGGAAGAAGAAAACTTGAGAAACACGGATAGCAAAGGGAGCCTTGCTCCCAGAAGCCTCCACGAAGCCTCTGTGAAGCTGAAAATGGAGACTCACAAAACACCATGTGTGTGCTCCATGGCTTTCTGCCTTTTTGGATGAAAACCTGAAATTTTCTAGGAATCTTGCCAGAAGCCCCCCTTACAATAAAAGAACATGCCCCAAACTCTGGTGGCTCCTGGTTTTACCTTATCACCTTTCAAGACCCTGCTAGAGTCTATAATTTAATGTATTGATAAAAAAAGAGGCACTGTGGCTCAGCAACCTGTAGAGCTGTAGTTAGACAGCCACCTGAGCACAACGGATAGCCAAAGCCAGGGCACGTCAGCGTCATTCTGTTAGTGGCTCACACCGGGTGTGTCGTCTGTTGGTAGCACCGCTTTCCTTTCACCCTCACACTATATCACAACATATTTTACTCAACTCCAAAGCTGCCTCATACCGACTCATCCTGAACATCCAGTCGGTGGTAGAGCCAAGAGTGTGGCTTTACCAGGATGGTGGTTCCTAGCAGGTTAAGCGGGTTCCTTAAGCTCTTCTAGATGACACCGTGGAACTGGACCTCTGTCCCTGCTGTTGCTGGCATTCTCCACTTCTTGATATCGTAGCAGCCTGTTCACATTTTATCTATCCTTCTCTGCACGTTCTGTGCAAGTCACGATTAAGAGCACATAGCTCCTTGGCACACGCTGGAGTGCAAGCCTTCCTGTGCTCTAGGGTTAAAAACCTTCCACAACCAAAGGGCTTTCCCACACAGCCACCCTCCTCCGAGCAGAGTAAGTGCTGCAGACCAAGTGAATGGCTGCTCTAGATCTGTGATGACTGGAGTGGGGTCTGGAAGGTAATTTATTTGTTTGTTTGCTGGGACTGTTGTCAAATCGGGTTACAAAGGGACAGCAGCTCTGGGCATCGTCAGGTCAAACGTGGTAATAGTACATGTTTTTGCATTCGTGTTTCATGTTTATGGAAACATCCCGCACAATCCAGCGTGAGGTTTTGATCATGAAGAAGCCATTTGCATCCAGGGTTGAATTTGAATGCCAGCAATTGAACCTGGGTACTAGGGAAGACTATTCAGTACTTTTAAATCAATAGAGTTCTCTCTCCATCACACAAGGTGAGAAACACACCTCACAGATCTGTTGTGAATAGTATGTTTAGCGCTACCATTACCACCTGCCCCCCACTATTCCACACAGCCAGGGGCAGACACTTGAACGAAGACCCATCCACCATGGTTATTTGGGACGAGAAGAAAATATCTATATGAGAACAGGGGATGAAACAAAATAGGGTCAAAAGACAACACAGGATTGCTCTCAGGGTGACAGCCAGCTGAGAAGACTAGCACCAGAAGCTGCTGATGAATTCTAGAAGCTTCTTTATTCCCCTTGACAGGAGAGCGAGCCGGGGTGTTTACACACCTGCTTCTGCTGGTTTGTGTTGACTGCATGCTTGCTCCCCAGAAAGCAGATTGGTAGATCATGCCTGTCCACCTTGGTGTGGTGAGGAGCAGCGAGCGACATAAGGCACCCATGGCTTCTGCTACAGGGTTTAAAGCTACTCTCTAGGGAAGCCTGTGTTTAATTTTTGAACATTCAACAAGTACTTAGAGTGTGCTCGTACCATGAACTAAATGAGCATTGAGTGAGATCTTAAGCAGAGGAAGGGACAGCAGGTGGGCTCTCTGCTCACATCACTAAAATCCTGAGACAAAATGAATGCAGACAGCACGGAGCAGTACTGTGACAGAGAACAGATGGGGATGGACTTTGGAAAATAAAGTGTGGGGACTTAATCTGTCATGCAGGTCAGGGAATTTCCCCAACCAAGTGAGATTGATGTTGGGACCTTAAGTACAGTAAGAATTAACCAGGAAAAATGAGCCATTTCCCAGGGAAGATAAATCGGGCAATGGGAAGCCCAACAGTTCACAGAATACAGCCCTGACCTTGGAGCAAAAACCCAGTACCTCCTACCCATACAAATAAAGTTTTATTGAAAAGCAGTCACATCCACACCTGTACATATTGTCAGATGCTTTCTCCACCCAGTGTCAGAAGGAGTAGTTCCAAGGATCCACCTCACAGCCCAGCAGGTCCTCCAGCAAAGGGCACTGAGCTTTGGCTTCTACCAAGACCTGGCCGTGGATTCTAAGGTACACTATGTCACTTACATGTTGCTGGCTGCTTTTCTGCAAATACATGCGAGATCACGCTTATGGAAAGTTCACAGCCTATGGAGGGGAAGAGAGTGTCAAAAATAATTATAAGACCATATGACTGACACTCTAACAAAACCCACACAGGGTTTACAGAACTGCCAAGAAGAAAGTAATTAGTTCTGCCCAGGGAGGGAGGATGGCTTCGCAGGAGGAGAGTGAGAACTTGGAGTTTGAATCTGTATTTTCGGGTTAATGAAGGGAGGAGTGTTACCAAAAAAAAAAAAAAAGAAAAAAGTGTTCAGAGAAGATGGCAGCTCATTTCCTTCTGTGCCTTTGAGCAGTTGGCAGAGTGCAGTGACTGCTTCCCAGGAGAGTCAGCATTCCCCTCCTGCCATCTCTATTACCAACTCTGAAATCTTTCACTTCAAGAGTTGGTCAACAAGAGTAGACTATCTTCATTTCCAGTCTGCTTGGAAAATAAATTCTTTAGATAAAAGAGCCAAGACAAAAGCATCAAAGATGGTCAATATAAGAAGCAATAAAAAAGAAAGTGTTAGGATAGTTGGGTATAAAAGTACATTTGGGGCCTCTCTGTGTCCAAACTGGGTACAAGTTTAAGAGAGGTTTAGATCATAGTAGCCACAGAGCATGACACTAAGAATAAAATAAGAACTCAAAGTTAAATGTTGATTTAACTTTGACATACAAAAATAAGCTACTACGGGAAGGGGAAGGAAAAGCTCTTCCTGGAAAAATAACAGCAACTCATAGTAGACTCGTTGAAGTGGAAAGTCACTGTTGGGAAACCATTGAACCATGACAGCAAAAAGCATGGGGAAAATGATTAATGAAAGCTATAACTAATGAGATAGATATGAAAAGATATGTTTGTGTAGTCTGAAAGTGTCTTTATGGGATACTGATTAGTTATAGATGTAAAGATGTTAAGTTTGTAATAGGAGAAACCAGCCCAATGACCAATATCACTATAAAACAACCAAGTTAATGCTGCCAATACTTGTTAGCTTGACCTGTGAATTTCAAACAACTTACAGACATCTGGCAGGAGAGACTCAGCAAAGTAATTTCCTAGCTCAGATTGACCTCTGGATATGTTTATGGGGGATTGCCTCAATTATTATGATGGCTGAGGACCCAGCCCACTGTGGGCAGTACCATCTACTTAGCCAGTGGTCCTGGGCTGTAGAAGAAAGCTAGCTAAGCATGGATCTGTCAGGGAGTCACAAGCAGTTCCTGCCTGTGTTCCTGCCCTGACTTTCTGCAATGACAGATTGGAACGTGAGTGTGTAAGCCAAATAAACCATTTCCCCATTGCCTTCTCCTGCTGCTTTGGATCCAAGTATGTTACACAGTAATAAAAATCAAGCTAGAACAGAAAAAAAAAAACAACAAAAAAAAAAACACTTTGCTTCTAGATCTAGGGTTTGAAGAGCATATGTGAAATTTCCCTTAATGTTCTTGCCACAAGGATGTTGCCAGGAACACCAGACAAATGATGGGACAGACGACACTTCGTGTACCCTAAGATCTCGAAATTTGTCAAGATCAGTGTGATGGCTGGTTTTTCATTGTCAACTGACATATTCTGGAATCACATAGCAGGGAGAGTCAATGAGGAACTGTCTAAATCAGTGGTTCTCAGTCTTCCTAATACAGTGACCCTTTAATACTCATGTTCCTCATGTTGTGGTGACCCCCAACCATAAAATTATTTTCACTGATATGCATAGCTTTAATTATGCTACTGTTAAATTGCAATATAAATATCTGATATGCAGCATATCTGATTAATATGCAGCATAACTGGATTAATTGGGGTGGGAAGACTCCATCTGAACGCAAGTGGAACCATTTCCCATGCTAGGTCCTAGACTGAATGAGAAGACAAGAGGAAATTAGCATGAAAACATATGCATCAATTGGTTGCCTTCTGCTTCCAGCATGGATCTAATGTGACCAGCTGCTTCAAGATCCTGTCACACCAACTTCGCCACAGTGATGCAACCTGCAATTGCGACATTAAAACAGACCCTTTCGCAGGCGGATCTCTGTGAGTTCGAGACCAGCCTGGTCTACAAGAGCTAGTTCCAGGACAGGCTCCAAAACCACAGAGAAACCCTGTCTCGAAAAACCAAAAAAAAAAAAAAACCCAGACCCTTTCTCCCTTAAGTAGCTTCTGTCAGAGTGTTTTATCATACCTACAGGAAACAGAACTAGGACAGTCAGACGGGGTAAGGAGTTCCCAGAGTAAATGAAGACACAGGGACATGAGGCTTACATGCAGCACAGATCCATGATTATTATTTTATTTACTTTTGCTGTAAAGAACACTAATGCAGTCATTGAGTGAATCTGAATAAATTGTGTAAATTAGATAATACCCTTCCACCAGTATCAATACTGTGTGATTTGATTACTGTTCTGTGGCTCTGTAGAAAGATCCTTGTTTTCGGGAAATCACCGACTGATACTAGGGGAGGGGGCGGCAGCTGTTGGCTTACTCTCCAAGGGTCTGAAGGGGGAAGCGTAATTAAGTAATGGGGAAAAATGGTAACATTTGGGGGGAAAGATGGTGGGCATAAAGGGATTAACTATGTTCCATTTCCTATTGTCTGAATTAATTTCAGAACACAAAGGCAGAAACAAACACCCTGCTAAGGAAACACACCAGTATCCATTAGGATACCCTGAGCCATTAGCTGTGTGACCTTAATCACTTTATGGGCCTCTCTGAGCCTTCATGCTCTCAAAATCAGTACAGAATGACACCTATTTCTCAGGCTGATGCAAAGCATCTCATGGAACCACTGTCAGGCTCAGCTTCCACAGTCTCCAAGAACCCCCGAGTCGGCCCAAGACACTTGCTCAACTTATTGACAAGGCTTTTTTCACATCATCTTCAAATTTCCAATTTTACTCTCACCCTTGACTGGGTGGGATGGCTATACACCCGAGTTCTAGCTTTTTGTGTAAAAGAATACTCTATAGAAAAACTAATGACTGAGAACACGAACAAAACAAGAGCCACACACTTCCATCTGCTCTCTTCTAGCTCAGGAGAGTATCCTCATGACCGGTCCAGTTCTGAGACATTTGGAATATCCATGGAGAGAGAAGAAATAGAAATTCAAGGTGCAGCTTGAGGCTAGAAGATGAGGCTAAGCCTGGGACCTGAGAGGAACTACAAAATGAGGGGACAGGCTCTGGCTGAGGTGGCTCACACCTACTCATGTGCTTAAAAAAGGAGAAGAGACAACTTTATTGCATTTTTATTATTTTTTGAGAGTTTCTTGCAGTGTATCCAGATTCTACATTTTCCCTCTCTTTCCCCTAATTCATCCCAGATCCACTCCTTGCCTCCCCACTTCTCCGAACTCTGTGTCCGATTCCATTTTATTCTCAGTCCAATTTATGTTGCCCATCTGTTCATGGGAGTGGGGCCATCTACCGGAGGTGATTGATCTACCAGGGGCCCCAGTGCTAAAGCAAACTGCTTCTCTCTACCCTATGAGCTCCTCAGCTAAGGGCGGGGCTTATGAGCTCCTCCCCCTCTATGTTTATCTTGTGCCGGTCCTGGGTCTTCTGCAGACAACCACAGCTGCGCTGAGTCATGAGTGTACTGGTCCTGCCATGTCAGAAGACACAGTTTCGGGGCAGTCCTCTGGGCATGTGGCTCTTACAATCTTTGAATTGTTAGACTCTGCTTAAAAGCATGGTGCTCATCAAGTAAGGTCACGTGACCTTGCCACCACCCCTCTTCGTTCTCTTCAAGGCCTCCGCATCTTGAAAGACAACCAGCAAAGACCTTTAATCCACCCCAGCCACCCCAGCCCCTTATAGCCATGAATATGCTGACAGCCTGCAGGACAAGGAAGAAGAAAAATCCATCACTACTCCACCCCACCGCTACTTTGGGGCAGGGACGGATTAAGTAAAAGTTGGGTGGGAAAACTATATTTGAAGAGCTTGGAGAACTCTGGGTTAAGCCTTCTTCTTTAAAATGCAGGACTTTTAAATTGCATAGGTGGTTCCTGACCCCCATTAGCCCCCCGAGCACGGTACCACTTTCTCCACGAAGCCGCCTTGCACATCCTCCGTCCTCATTTTTCAATCAGGGAGAGTGAGGCTGAGAGGAGACGCTCACTTAAATTCATATGGTGGGTGGAAAAAGGCACGGCTATTATTAATGCAGCAAGCTCCGGTGCCTCTGATCCAAGGTGGATAATTATCTTCCTGTTCCCTCTCTTTGCTTTTCCCTAAAGGCTTCCTGGGATAAGCCACTATCTGCTCTTTAAGAGGGCTACCTGCTGCCACTGAGTCCCTGGTCCTTATCGCAAGAGTCCATTGGAGGTGTTTTGAGATGCCACGTGCTTGATCTTCTTCTGCTCAGTCTAGAAAGCCCTTTGGGATCATTCGAGATAAAAACCATTTCATAAATGTAGCTGTATTACAGAATAAAATAGTTTACAGGGGACTTGAAGAAAATTACATTAACTTGTGTCTCGTTTTTATGGAGTGCCACTGCTCAGATTGTTTTATAAGTATAAAGAGAGCCCACTGTGGATTTATTAGAGTTGAGTGATCTCCCATTTCTTTTTCTCTGTGGCCTGTATTTCCTCTCCAGTGTGTGAGGATTACACTATAAACTGAGAGGCGGAGCGTGGCTCGCACAAAGTGACTCAGGAGGTCTCAAAAGCCCCCAGCTCCTCCGGGTGCTGATTGTTCCCTGTGTGAACACACAGTGTGGGACGCCCACAAAGGAGCCAGTCATGTCGAGTCGTCCTGTCCCACTGTGAGGACACACTGGGTGTCTCTGTTCTTCCGTGTGCCTTCGCAGAGGGTTTGCAATCACTCCTCCAGGAGTCTGACTAAAGGATTTCAGAAGCCAGGGAGGAAAGCGCTGTTCCCCATGGGCTTCCTGTCTTCAGGGGAAATGGGTACTCCGTGTTTCTCCTGGTACACACAGATTATTTAGCCATTTCAAGAACTGCTTGCTCCGTACTGGGAATTGTGAGTGTGAGGATTCAGTAGGCAAACAGAAGTCGGCTATGAGCACTGTCCCTACGGAAAGTGTATTGTTATGAAGAAAGCAGGTTAAATCAATCATTATATAACCGAATTATCATAGTTGTCTACTGTGGTTTGGAGAGGAAATAACCATTATAGGCTCACATGTTTGAACACTCCACACCCAGCCAAAGCGGTGCTGTTTTCAAAGGTTGTAGAACCTATGTGAGGTGAAGCCTCACTGGAGGAGATGGGTCACTGGAAGGTGAGCCTTGGGGTGTTATGGCCTGACCCCTGCTTCCTGTTCATTCCGATTCCTGGATGAAACCGGCAATGTGCTCAGCCAGTTGCCTGCTCTTGCCACCATGACTTCCTTGCTGCCATGTTTTTTCACTCATGGTGAACAGCGTCTTCCTAGAGCTATAGGCTAAAATAAACCCTCTCCTCCCTGCAGGTCCTTTGGTGAGGACATTTCATCGCAGTCCCTGGAAAAGGTGCTAAGATGCTGCTCCTTAGTCAGTCTGGCAGGTTGGTTGCAGGACTCCCTTGTATTCCAAGACCTACAGATGCCCTAGTCCACTACATAAAATTATGTCATATTTGTATTATATATATATAATATATATAATATAGAGATTCTCCAGCCTTCTTTAGCTTAATGTAATACTGAGTAATATGTAAATAGTTAAGATACCGTGTTCTTTATAGAACACAGACAAGATGAAAAAAGTCAGTATCTATTTAGCATACACATTGTTTGTTTTTAAAAATACTTGTGACCTGAAGTTAGACAAAGGCACAGATGTGAAAATCTTGGACATGGAGGGCAAACAGCATATAATTATGGTTGTTATTGTATAAAGGGGAAAATGTTAAGTTCACACGAGAATGTCAGGAGGTGGTAACTTAATGAAAACATCAGAGAAGGGGCATTGGAGGCCTCCCCTTCAGTGTGGAGGCCAAGGAGTGTTTATAGGTTATGGTGGAACCATAGTTATAGGGACAGAAACTCCTCCAGGGGTCCTGAGATGATGGAATGGCTAATTGCAATCACAATGTTGACAAGACCCAGACTCACCAGGGCTTCTGGGCATAACTATAGGGGACCTATCTTGATTAGGTTAATGGAAGTGGGAAGATCCACCCATTGTGGGTGGTACCATTCCCTGAGCCAGCCTGGATCCTGGACTGCATAAAATGGAGACTGTGAGATAAGAACAAGCATCTGTCTCTCTCTGGTTCTGGGCTGTGGATGCAAAGTGACAAGCTTCCCCAAGCTCCTGCCGCTGTGACTTCTCCACCTTGATGGACGATGGCCTTCAAATGTGAACCAAAGAAACCCGTCCTGGCCGAAAGGGCTTTTGTCCGATCATTTTACCGTGGCAACAGAGTGATTAACACAGATGGAGAGCGGCTTCTGGTGTGGACAGGGCTCGGGGAGATGTGAAGATTCAGCGGTTCTGTGCTGAGGAGATTTCAGGGGCCGTGAAAGGCAGAGGCACAGCTTCAGACTCGGGGCATCTGCTCTGGTGCCTCAGCTGCAGCTCACCGCAGCCAAAGCAGAATCCAGCGTGATACAGCACACTCTGGCAGCGAAGCACTGATCTCTGTGTTACCACAGTCCTATCCCAAATCACAGCATAAAGCAGAAACACATGTACTCAGAGTGATTTGTACGGAGAGCTTCCTGGAATCAAAAGCCTCAGTGGACATGTCTGCATTAGCCATTTTTAGACTAGAGAGAGCCCATCACAGCAGGACCACCACAAAGAAACACCGTGGAGATCCAGAAGGGAAGGGAAGGGAAACTTTGACCCGTCTCTTTCTGAGTGACACCCTTTACTGGTTCTCTAAGCTTGGCACACTGAAAAGGAAGTCTGAGGTACTGCTTTCTTCAGGAAGCCTAGAAAGGGACCGAAGATGCTCTTGAATACAGTTGTTTGGGTCGTGACTTTGCAACATTGTTCACTGGGAACTTTTGTAGATGGGATCCCTTCTCTCACTGTATCGCTAGTTTCCCACCTCTCTTTCTGCCTCTGGACTCCTACTGCTTCCTCCACCTCAAGCTTTCCACTTGGAAGTCTGATGTACAGCAGAACTTATTTATGGCGCTCACCCTTGGCCAGATCCTGCCCAGTGTTAGGAGTTCTCAAGACAAACAGGGCTGACGGATACCTGCTGGTTCAAGTGTAAATCTCAGGGACCCTCCCCCACCCTCCCTTGTCTCTTTATAAGAAATGGATTCTCCAGTAACCACCTACCATATGGGTCAGATCCCAAAGAAAAGATACCAAAGTTTAGGTCTGGTTCCCACTAGAGTCTAAGTATTCAGTTAGAAACCTGCAAGGTTACTGTCTCTCAAACAGGGTGGATTTCTTAGACCAGGTAGATGGAGAACATGGCAAGGACTCTGCTCAAGGATTTCTTTAGCTCTGCCTTAGGAAGATGTGGGCCCAGAGATGAACACTTGTTCCTCAGTCATCAACCATGCAAAGTAGTAATAGGAACTGGGGGGTTGGCTTGGAGCTAAGAGTGCTTGCTTCTCAAAAAATATAAAATGGAAAAAAGAAAGCATATTTAACAAATGGTGCTGACATAGCTGGATATCAACATGTAGAAGAATGAAAATAGATCCATACCTATCACCATGTGCAAAACTCAACTCCAAATGGATCAAAGACTTCAACATAAATCAGCCATACTGAACCTCATAGAAGAAAAAGTGGGAAGTACACTTGAACACATTGGCACAGGAGACCACTTCCTAAATATAACCCCAGCAGCACAGACACTGAGAGAAACAATTAATAAATAGGACCTCCTGAAACTAAGAAGCTTCTGTAAAGCAAAGGACATGGTCAACAAGACAAAATAGCAGCCTTCAGAATGGGAAAAGATCTTCACTAACCCCACATCAGACAGAAGTCTGATCTCCAAAATATACAAAGAACTCAAGAAATTGGTCATCTCAAAATTGAGGGGAGAAAATTTGGGACCTTGGGGGTGGGGTGGGATGGGAGTATCGGGGGATGGGGAGAGAAAAGTGAGAGGGGAGGATGAGGGAAACTTGGGGAAACAGGATGATTGGGATAAAGGAAGGTTGGATAGGGGAGCACGGAAGCTCAATTCTTAGTTAAGGGAGCCACCTTATGGTTGGCAAGAGACTTGAACCTAGAGTGGCTCCCAGGAGCCCAAGGTGAGGTCCCCAGTTAGTTCCTTGGGCAGCTGAGGATAGGGAACCTGAAATGACCCTATCCTACAGCAATGCTGACGAATATCTTGCATATCACCATAGAACCTTCAGCTGGTGATGGATGGAGATAGTCACCGAGACCCACACTGGAGCACCGGACTGAGCTCCCAAGTTCCCAATGAGGAGCCGAAGGAGAGAGAACATGAGCAAGGAAGTCACGACCACAAGGGGTGCACCCAACCACTGAGACAGTGTGACTGATCTATTGGGAGCTCACCAAGGCCAGCTGGACTGTGACAGAAGCATGGGATAAAACCAGACTCTCTGAACATGGCGAACAATGGGGGCTGATGAGAAGCCGGGGACAATGGCCCGGGGTTTTGATCCTACTTCAAGTTCGGGCTTTGTGGGAGCCTAGCCACCTTGGATGTTCACCTTCCTAAACATGGACAGAGGGGGGAGGGCCTTGGACTTTACACAGGACAGGGAACCCTGACTGCTCTTTGGACTGGAGAGGGAGGGGGAGAGGAGCGGGGGAGGGGGAGAAGGGTGGGACGAGGGGGAGGGAAATGGGAGGCCGGGAGGAGGCGGAAACTTTTTTTTCTTTTCTTTTTCTCAATAAAAAAAAAAAAAGAAATTTGTCATCAAAAGAACAAATAATCCAATAAAAAAAATGGAATACAGACCTAAACAGAAAAATCTCAATAGAGGAATCTAAAATGGTTGAAAGACACTTAAGGAAATGCTCAACATCCTTAGTCATCAGAGAAATGCAAATTAAAACAACTCAGATTCCATCTTACACCTGTAAGAATGGCCAAGACCAAAAACACTGAAGACAACTTATTCTGGAGAGGATGTGAGGTAAAAGGAACACTTCTGCATTGCTAATGGGGAATGCAAGCTGGTACAGCCCCCTTGGATGTCAGTATGGTGATTTCTCAGAAAATTAGGAAATAACCTTCCTCAAGACCCAGCAATACCACTTTTGGGTATATACCCAAAAGATGCTCAATAGTACCACAAGGACATGTGCTCAGCTATATTCATAGCAGCATTGTTTGTCATAGTCAGAACCTGGAAACAACCTAAATGCCCCCTGACTGAAGAATGGATAAGGAAAATGTGGCACATTTACACAATGGAGTACTACACAGCAGAAAAAAATAATGACATCTTGAAATTTGCAGGCAAATGGATGGAGCTAGAAAACATCATATTGAGTGAGGTAACCCAGACCCAGAAAGACAATTATCATAAGTACTCACTCATAAGTGGTTTTTAAACATAAAACAAAACCAGCCTACAAATCACAATTCCAGAGAACCTAGTCAACAATGAGGACCGTAAGAGAGACATACATGAATCTACTCTACATGGGAAGTAGAAAAAGACAAGATCTCCTGAGTAAATTAGGAGCATGGGACCATGGGAGAGGATTGAAGGGGAGGGGAGAGAAAGGGAGGGGAGTGGAGAAAAATGTAGAGCTCAATAAAATCAATAATAAAAAAAAGAGTGCTTGCTTCTTAGTTAATTTTTATTGTATCTTGACAAAACCTAGAGTCACCCAGTGAGGGAGAGCCTCAACTGAAGAATCACCTAAATCAGACTGGCCTGTGGCCATGTCTGTGAGAGTGCCTTCACTGATGATTGACATGGGAGGGCCCAGCCCATGTGGGTGGCACCACACCCAGGTAAGTGGTCCTGGGCAGTTTAAGAAAGCTAGCTGCGCATAAACTAGTGAGTAAGCTATGAAGTCGCATTCTCCCATTGTCTCTGCTTCAGTTACTGCCAGGTTCCTGCCCTGACTGCCCTTAACGATGGATTGTGACCTGGAAGGCTGATAAAAACCATTTCTTCTCCAAGTTGCTTTTGGTGAGAATATATTATCACAGCAATGGAAATCAGACTAGAATACTGCTCTTTCAGCGGTACTCCAAGTGTCCATTTCAGGAGCCTCACAGCTGTGGGTCACTCTAGATCTACCAGCCTCTTGCAGCCTCTGTAGGCACCTGCACACATGTGCACACACACACAATACATACACGCACACATAAATCAAAAACATAGATCTTCGGATTTCCCTAAGTCATAATAAGGATAGCAGCAAAATAAACAGGCAGATAAAACCATGAAGAGATGTGACCAGTGGGAAAAACACTAGCCGTCTTTCACAGGGTGTTTTTCCCCCCCTGTCAGTTGTTTCCGCCACAGTTCTTCCATCTGCTTCTGGCATCCCCATGAGAAAAGCTAAGAGAGGTTAAAGCACAGGGCAGTGTCACACCATGGGCGAGAGACGCACACAACTGCACGCGTTTGGTCAGCCTGAGAGATGTGTTCTCAAGACCGGGGTGTCAGATGGAAGGAGTTTGGGAAGTGTTTACTCTTTCTGAGCTTAGAGTCATCATTTGCAAGTGGTCATGTGACTACCACCCTCCTGGGCACTTTTATATAGACCGATGTTCCAACATCTGACACTATTGGTTTGAAAATTGGCTCATTTGGGTGAAGCTTATGTGACTCCAGCCCCTTCAGTGCTTCCGAGATTGTGCATGACTGGAAGGCAAATTAACTCATTTCCACAAGATGATTTTATAAAAACTAAATGCTAGAAATTACTATCTGTTCCCCAAGGAAAGACCAATATTTCCCAATTTCCCTCAGATTAAGAGGTCACACACGACCATTTGCTGACCGATGAGACAGGAGCAGAAGGGGCTAGTACCACTTCCCAATCATGCATTCCAAGGTAAGGGATCTGTTGTTTCTTTGGCTTCCCACTAAAATGTGGTATTGAGTAACCGAAGCCCAGCAGCAGAGGCAGCAATCTGAGGAGGCCAGGGAAAATGGCAGAACCAGGCCTTTATGATCAAGCCTCCTAGTCTAATGGAACTGCACTCTTTTCCATCTTTTCTCTCAGTTGCAGCTCCATGACGTTCCTGCTGCAGCCACGATGACTTTGCCTGAACTAGCGCACAAGCGAGAACCACCCAAGTATCTCACTGAAGCCGCTGAGATCGGCATCTTTGTTATAAAGTCTTAATCTTCACCCTTGCTAATGTGAGGAGGGTTAGAAATCCACCAGACTAAAAAGATGAGCCAGGACTGCCTGAAATGTTCCAGGGATGGTTTGCTTTTGCTTGACCTTGAGCACTACCAAGAGGGCTGGTAAGAGCAGAAACAGAGCATCTCCAGGAGCTGGCTTACAAAGGGCATGCCCTACTGTGTAACAGGAAATGAACCTGAACCTGGAGTGATGAAGATCCAGGAAGAGTTCTCCAGAGGGGTAGCACGATTAGCCTTGAGCCTCAGACACATTGTGGCCGTCTGGACCATGGGTTGAAAAGAAAGCGAGACCCTTGCAAGGCAGAGCAGAAGGAGGCGGAGGCTGAGATAGATGTGCAAAATATATATGGAGGCCAGAGGACAACCCTGGATATCTGACCTCAGGAACCGTCCATCTTATTTGAGACCCAAGCTTCCCACAAAGATTTGGGATTCGCTGATTCAGTTAGGCTGCCTGGCCTGGGAGCCCAGGGATTCACCTGCCTTCATCTCTCATGGTAGAAGTACAAGCTCATGCTTCCACACAGCTCCTTATCGGGTGTTGGGAACTGAGCCCAGGTCTTAATGAGTGACAGGAGGCACTTTGCTGACTTAGGCCTCTTTCCAGCCCTAATCAGCATTTCCATTAACCACAGGAGCTGGCTGACATTTTGTTTTCCCAAGTCCTCAGAATATTTTGGGGAAGGAAGATCTCCCCTGCATAACCACCATCTTCATCGGCCGTCGCTGATTGCCTTTGGATTGAGCAAGTGGGCGCTGCACTCTGAAACAGGGCATCTCTTTCGTGTGGGGGTCATGATTAGCTGAGCAGAATCACTGGAGAGACAGAAGTTCGGAGCGGAGCTGGCCTTCTGCAGAGTGAATTACAGTTCCGCCGTGGCTCTTGCTGTGCGGACGGTCTCAGCAATGTCTGCACAGCATATCTCCAGGAGCAGTTCCCGGCAAGCCTTCCTGCTTCTAACTGAACTGTGTCTGTCTTTGTTTTCCCACTGCCTTCACAGTACCTAGCACAGTGCTGAGTTCACAGTGGGTGCTGAACGCAAACAATGAGGAGTCCGTGTTTAATAAACTGCCACCCATCTATGCTTTAAATTCTAGCTATTTAGAAATTGTGGGCCAAAAATATCCTAGATGCAAGCACGCACCACTACACCCAGTAGGGTTATGCAGGCTCTGTGTAATCATAAACCAAACAGATAACAATCTAGCTGAAGCATTCATTATTTAAAATGAAAAGCAAGACCTGTAGGTACAGAGGCCAGCTTGAGTCACCTCCAACCGGGTGCTTATCATGTCCCTCTCCAATGCCTTCGGAACCTAGACATCAGGCTGCCTGGTGGCGATTCTTCTCCTCTGCCAGAACAGTGTGAGGCATGCAGCTTGCTTAATTGAGCAGCAGATTAAAGTCATCAATAAAGTCCCGGATTGCTTTGAAAGAAAAATAAAAAACAAAAAACAAAAAACCTGGCAATGTCTCAAAAGGTTAAAAATAGAATCACTATAAAACCTAGTAATTCTCTATCTAGATAGATAACAGAGAGAAATGAAAATGTGTCAATATGAGACTTAAAGCAAAATTTCAGAGACGCAAGATTCAGAAAAGCCAAGGAGGGGAAAAAAACTCTATCAAGTGATAAGCACATAAACAGATGCGGTATATCCATACCGTGGAATATTATTTGATGAAAAAAAAGGAATGAAGTCTAGATAGTGACTACAACAGAGACACATGTGAAGATCATCATATGTAGTGAAAGAAGATAGATCCTTCAAATCACATATTCTATGACTCTGTTAATGTGAATTGCTCATAAAAGACAAGTCCATAAAGACATGGAAAAAGGACTCCGGGACTGTGCATCTAATAAAGGAGATGGGACATAACTACAATGCATATAGGATTTCATTGGGGCTGATGAGCACATTCTGAGATTGACTGTCGCGAGAGGCTCATAACTGTGAATACACAGCAGACCACGAGATTGCACACTTTCAATGAGTGAGCTGTATGGAATATGAATTACAGCCCAGAAAAAGCTCATGCACAAAAGATACAATTCTACCTCTCCTCAGCCTTTGGCAAAGATGAAGTGTTGTTTTATTCTTTTAAAGACTTCAAAAACAAGCTCTCATTGCTGGTTGATTCTAAGTCAGCCGTCTTTATACAGAGGACACAACCAATCCCAAGGGACAGTCCATACAAGTGTGGTGACTTTACACAGATTCCTTTCACTCAGGGAGTCTCTGTTTCCTCACCTGGAGGATCAGAGAGCGGCTGTTGGAAGCTGCCCCGTCCTCCAGGGTCAGTAGAGCCCGTTTCTTTTTACCTAAGAGATCCCCACTCACTCCTGGAACTTGCTCACACACAGCACCTC
The DNA here is from genome assembly GCA_025134845.1 of Neodon shergylaensis. NCBI lineage: Eukaryota > Metazoa > Chordata > Mammalia > Rodentia > Cricetidae > Neodon > Neodon shergylaensis. Next base: position 10,026,636 of record JABTXL010008991.1, on the reverse strand, counting down.
CCCCACATCAGTAGATTAGAAGTTCTGTGCCTGAAGAGACAGTTCTATTGTCCACCATCAAAATCCAACCTCCATGAATGACATAGAGTAATCTACCAGTGACTTACACTGTTCCCACCTGGCCTCCTGGTCAAACCCTCCATTCCAGACCAATGGCCCCTGGCATCACTTTTCATACAAATGATGTCCCTTGTTTAACTTGACACTAAGGGAGACCAAGCCAAGATAAAGTCATCAGTGTGCCTTCTCCATAGGTCCAAGGGAAAAAACAAAAGACCACACATGGAATGTTCCAGTATTATGCCCAGCCACTGACTAACTGTTGACTCCATTGCTATTACTATTTCTGTGGCTACTATAGAAAATAAGAGCTTGACTTGAATTTTGAATCAGGTCATGGTCCATCTGGAAGCCTGCTTCAGCCCACAGCATACATTATCACTGGGCTTCTTAGCCCACTACTGAGAACCCAGTTCATTCTTTTCCTCAGTTGACTCTTGCTTTTCAAAGACTCTATCTAGCAACCTGCCATGGCTTGAGTAATAATTCATTTGCTTGCTCATGTTTTATTAATCAAAGACAGAACTGCCAATCAGAGTTTCCCATCAGCACAGAATGACTGAGGTCATCAGGCAGAGGTGATATCATTTCAATCAACAGCAAAGAACCTTGATGTTTTTGTTAGTGTGAGAGGCTTTATCACTTGAAAAGTATGATTAGATTAGATTTTTCTGAATCTTGTAAATGGCTCCCAGACTGATTTCCACAGCTATATAATGTCTCTTAAGACCCAGGAATCCCATGTTGACAATCACTGATCTAATAAAATGCACTAAGAGATATGCTTGTTTTGTTATAAAAGTTGGCGCAATAAAACCTTTATCATCATATTTGGCAATAACCTTTGTATGCGTTATGAGAAAATAAAGGATAAATGGCAGTTTAGTAACGTGGTTTGTTTGTATTTTTTTTTTACATTGACCTTTTTTACAGTGAAATGGCCTCATATCTCAGAGTGGCTGGATTACATTAAAGATACTGAGCCATTTCAGGTCCCCCGCTAGAGCACTGAGAGATTATAGTCTATGGGGAAAACGTAATAGGAGAGATAGACAATTGATAGGAAGAAAGGAAGGAAAGAAGGGAGGGAGGGAAAGAGAAGGAAGGAAGGGAGGGAGGGAGGGAGGGAGGGAGGGAGGGAGGGAGTTTAATGGTACCTCATGTCCTCAGCCAGGACCCTGACTGACCTCCATAGTGATCCTAACCTCAAACAGAAGGGCAGGAGACAGAGTTTGATATGGTATTTCTGGTCAGCATCTTTCAGTTCAGGAAAAAAATGTAGGATGATGAAATTAGATCTGAAGGGGATTGTGGCGCATCCAGCCTGCCAGGGTTCTTACTGTATAAGATAAATGACTCACATAAAGTTCAAGGTTAGCATGAGATTCAACTACAAGGGTCTACAGAAAACTCTCAGCACCCTGCCAAACACATCATAAATAATTAATAGACACTAACTACTGATCCTATATTCTCAGGTCTGCAGGGGGAAAAAAAGCCTATTCATTCCATCTTTGTTGGCAAGAGCGACCGTTGCTTCTCATATTATTTGGATCCAAATTCCTATTAGAGTCATTGCTGCAGGTAACATGAAGACATAACTGCAGGAACCCTCGCCAGCAATTCACCGGGAGTTTTATGATTGCCAGGAATCATAATTCTTATTCATCACATGACCATTGTTCATAATTGTCTAGTCCTTGCCTCATAGAACACACTGGCTCTTATGAAAGCAGTCATTTCAAACCATCTTCCCCACTGAGGAAACACAGAGGCTAGCAGGAACGTGTGAGTGGCACAAACTTGGTGCAAGTGGCATTTGAAGTCTGCTTACCACCCAGGTGACATCCAGGCTTCTGTGTTTAAGATATTGTATCGGCAAAGCTAATTCTGAGCAACTTGATGGGCACGGAGTCAGGTTGTCTAAGAAGGGAAAATGTCTATGCATTTATCATTGTCAGAATTCCGTTGAAGAAAACTGTGCTGTAATTGTATATTGAATTCTGCTCCAGCCCCTACATTCCAGAGATGTGAGCATCAAAGTCACATGTGCTGAGATTGTGACCCTGTGTGGGGAGTGGGACAGGGGGGTAGATTTATAAAATTTTCACTGAGCAAGAATGACAAACAGATGTGGTAGCTTACTGGCCTTGTCTCTTTGTGACACCTCTGTGGCTTCTGGGAAGGGAATAGAATAGTTAGGAAGACACAATGAGTCTCCTGGGTTCCAAGGGGCTCAGAGATAAGCAGGTTGAAGGATCTATGTCCTTTGTGTCCTTGCACGGTCACCAAACTCCCCACTGGGAGACAGTTACAGAAACCGGGCAAGCAAAAGTTTGCGAACAAAGGATCCCCTTTCTGTAGTCCCCTGGGGCTCCCTGTGATGACACAGAGCCTGTGGTCTTCCTGGGTCACACTTAGGAACCTCTTGGTGAGAAAGGCAGGCTTGGAAGGGCACCTCTATAAGAGAGGCGTGCACGGCTACTGTGAACTGAGCTGTGTCATGGTCTAATCTCAAGAGCTGCATAGAAATCCTTCTGGTTGACAACCCCATTCCTACGTCAGGTTTAACAGTGTGAATGGATCAAATCAGCACCCATTGCCACTCCCATGTTCCCAACCCAGGGATAGGCCATGGGACATCAATTGATTCTGCCATTTCAATCAATGGGCAGCTCCTTTAAAGAGCAGACACACCTTTCATCTTCAGAGACTGAGACAGGGTCCGAGAAGGGTGGGAAGAAAAGACAGCATTTGGCCATCTCAGTGGTTACATCTGCTTTTGTAGAGGACAAAATACCTATACACACACACATGCTTGCACATGCACACACATACAACCTCACATATTCTAACACACGGTCATTCTGTTCTCCAAAAGATGGCACTACACAGTGACTTATGAGAAAGTATGTCAATGAAAACATTCCAGAAGGCTCACAAATTCAAGTGCCAGACGCAACTTGGTCTCCTTCTCCTCGTTAGTCATACCAGTTTGCATTTCAAGCCCAATGTGTTATCATTTGTTATGAGTCGGTGTATATTCTCAACCCCCCTAAAAAGACAGTTTGGAATTCTAACGTCCTATGACTTTATTTAGAGACAGGTTCTTCATGGAACTAATAAATGAGGTCATGAGGGAAATCTCTGCAACAACATGATGTCTTCATAACAAAGAGAGAATTGTGTGGTCAGACAGACGTGCACACAGAGGGTGGAGGTGGGGATGGGATGTGGAGGTGAGGTCGTTGGGTGATGCATCTATATGCCAAGGATACTGGACACCATGAGCATACCAGAAAAAGCAGAAAGAAGGTCATAAATAGGTTCTATATCACCTTCCATAGAAGAAAATCTCTTTTTACACCTTGATCTTAGTCTCCGAGATTCCAGAGTGATCGATCTACATTTTTATTGTTGTTAACATACAAGTTTTTGGTGCTTTGTTATAGCATCTTTAGGAAATGAATCCACATAGCAATAGTCTTTTTCTTTTCTGTTGGCTACGAGTCAAGAGTGGATTCCTGCTGCTTACTCCTAAGAGGAACCCAAGTGACTCCACAGTCAACCACAGGGCATGTAGCTTCTGACGCTGAATGTTGTCTTCAACTCTTTGCATAAGTATCCTGGTTCCTTATCAAACAGCAATGACATGTTTTCAACTTGAAAAGCAAAGTCACTTACAGTGGCCTTCACAGAGACTAAAGTGATACACTTAGACCAGAGAGCAGTGAGGTCACCATAGCAATCCCTCCAGACACATGAAGGTGTTGAGCACAGGTTGCTACAAAGAAAGTGGCATTTCTCTACTATCAGCACAAATGTCAAAACCAAAACCAAGACAAATGCCTTTAAAGAGTGAACAACTTCATTTTGTCTCAGCCCCGCCTATGAAAAAAGTAATTATGAAAACAAAAGCATGTATTAAAATATATTAGCCTAGTAAAATGGCCCAGAGAACTCCTGCTGTAGGCTGAATGCTATCCCTCTAACAGGTATATATGGTTATTTTGTACAGGTGTGTGTGGATGTGCCCTTATTGCAATCAGATCTTTGTAGATGGAATTAAGTTAGGGTGAGGTCTTTAGGGAAGGTCCTTCTTCTTTAAGATTGGTGGGGGTTTTTTTGTTTGTTTGTTTGTTTTTTTATAAAATGAAGACACAGACGTCCAGAGACAGTTCATAGGCACTGATTGAAGAGACTTGGTTACAAATCAAGACAAGCCTGGACCACCTGGGCTGGCCTTCCAAGAAGATCCTCTCAGGGCTCAGACAGCCCCTGGTGTGGGACTTCTACCCCTTGTAGCACCCCCACCCCCGAAAATGCATTTTACTGCGGAAACTGCCTGGTTTGCCATAATTCATCACCAAAGCCCTAGGAAATTAATAATTCCTTCAAACCCTCTCTAGAGCGGAGGAGACAGCTCAGTCAGCAAAGAGCTTGCTAGATAAGCGTGAGCTGATTCTGATCCCCGGAAACCATATTAAAAAGCTAGATGTGGCCACACACGTTTGCAAGAGCAGCACCGGGGAGGTGGAGGAGGACAGATCCGGAGGCTCCCTGGCCAGTCAACATAGCCCAACTGATAAACATTCATGGAGGGGCTGTTTTAGCTAAGGTTTCTACCACTGTGAACAGAAGAGAGGCAAGGGTTGATTTCATTTATACGTCCACTTGCTGCTCTTCCAGAACATGAGTTCAATTCCCAGCACCTACACTCCAGCACACACACACTGGCAGCTACGTCCCCAGAGATACAGTGACTTATCCAGGACTCCATTCACACACACACACACACACACACACCACTTCGAAAAGAAGAAATTTCACAAGGATTTTAGTACCTTGGAGACAATGCATTGGGTTTTCCATAACATGGCAGAGTGTTGGTTTATTTAAAGTCAGGAGGATGGGACGGACGTCTGGTGCCTTCTCCAAATTGTCAAGAGATGCCCTGCTTTTGAGTGGTGTTAAAAAGACAAAGGGGAAAATGGGAGGAAGGGCAAGGGCTTCTGTGCAACATCTGAAAGAGACTAGCAGCAAAGTTCATCTGATGCTGTGTCCCTTAATCCACTCTCTTCTTACAGGAAAATAAACAAAATGAAAGGTCACCATCACGGAATCCGAAGAGTTCTTCCTTCTCTTTCCTGAGACATCTTCCTTGCCTTTCATTCCTCAGTTGTTCTAAATAATGACTTGTTTGTTCTAAAAATAGCTCTCCTGCCAGGATGCTGCCGACACTTATTTGCAGGGTGTAGTAACACGGACATGCTAAGCCTATCGTGGAAGAAGAGATAAAGAAATCTACAAACGCATGTCCTGTGCTAAATTTGCTGTGGATGAGCCAAGAAAATCATCCTTAATATTTTTAGACTGAGATTAATGTATTTGTAGACAATTTCAGAATATAAAGAGGTCTAAATTGAACATCTGCTTCCCTGCCTTGGTCCTAGAGCCAACCTTCTGGCTTAAAAACTTAGAAACCAAGATCGGGTGGAGTAAATACATAATTTTGACTTGTGCAGATGATTTGCTTGTGGAGCTTGGGGGATCAGAGTGGTTTTTCATTTCTTTGTTTTGACAGAAGATTAACTTTAGAGTTACCGACTCTAAAGCACTGGGCGACAATGTCTTTCAATGTCCATTAAATAATGCTTAGTACAGTAAATGCTAAATTACCAAGTTACATCTCCATAAATACATGTGAAGTCCACATGAATGCCAAATGAGTCCAATATGGTCATTTCTATTGCAATAAATGCCAAACGAATTCAGAGCAATGAGACACTTAAAATGTCAGACACTTCCAGCCTGTCTCCTCACGAATTCATTCCCGTGGTATGACATCCCTGTTGTCAGGGTTCCCACTTTAAATGCCATTTCTCAGCTGTCCCTAATAAAATTCCACTTGAGCAATGGGGTCCCACTGAAAATATGGAAGACAAACTCTAGATCTGGGATGGTGGCCTCCAGACAGCCTTTCTGAACCATCATTCCTACCCCTACCCTGACAGTGGCCGGTTTGATATTCAAGTATGATAGACAGAACATTGAGCTATGGCTTCTATAATTTGCTATCTGGAGAACGAGCCTTCTTCTGGTAGGCTATGTCTCGAGGCTTCTTGGAAAAGGAGTCTTTTCATGACTCACCTTTATAAAAATACACTTAGTTTTATGTTGTTTTTAGTAATTGAGACACTGAGGGAGGGGGAAAGGCAACATGACAGAAAACACAAGGACAACATCTAATTCCATGACGGGCTAGCTCCATTTCCCCATGATCGTCCTCAGATATTTGATCTGCAGCTGCAGCTATGGTTTCTATATTCTGAAAATGGATGTGTCCCCTTTGACCTTCACCTGTCCTGTAATTCTTGTCAACCCCATTGGAAGGGTAGGAGGCAGGAACGGGTACTCAGAGAGGTAACAGATGTAAGGAGGAAGACAGCCAGAGAGGCAGAAAAAGGCAGATGCTGTAACCAGCATCCAAATTTTGAGTAGCATGAACCCCCAAGCTCTTAATGAGGGGCAACGGGATCCAACAGGCTTAAAATTAAAATGCAAACTGACTAGTGTTTCTGTCAGCTGACCAGCATTTGACAGTAATCACAGTCCAAGGAAGAGAAATCCATCCAGACTTTAAAACATTTACTATAGTTTAATATCTACATGTAAACACTGCCTTCTGTACTTAGCAACAACGCAATTGTGCAATCTAATCTGTTATAACGATTTTGCAATATGTGTATATATGCAATAAAATGTAGATTTTGTTTTAAACATCTGTAACTCTATTTTAATGGCTACACATATAAATCACTGTGACTTTTGGTGGAGATCTGGGTATGTATATTGTAAGTTACTGACTCATGTATCAGACATACTGGCTTGAAATTTTGTCTCATCAATAAATCAAACTTAAGGTTCATTTCAAATGAGGAAAGAGAATGCCTTTAATAAGTATTCTGAGCTATTAGCAAAATATGTCGCAATGAACATTTATATCTGTCTTTGGACTTAAATGTTTGAGAAATAGCTGATGCCCTTCCTCACACAGTTATACCCATCCATCCAAGTTTCTACCCATCACTATCCATCCATTCCAGCTTCCCCACACACATCAACTCTTCTCTCCTCTTTCCCTCCATTCATTAATTTATCTATTCTCAGATCTATTTATTCATTTAATCAACTAATTATGGTTATTTAGTACATTATAATCTCACAAGTAAAGGATGCCCATTCTGAAGGACATGATTCTTGTGTCATTTCTGTGACTGTGACAAATATCCTGGCAATATAGGGGAGGGAAGGTTTTGACTTACAATTCCAAGTCATAAACAAGCATTCAGGGAGGTCAAGACAGGAACCCAAGCACCTAATCAAACCACACTCACAGTCAAGAGCAGAGCTGGGCGGGGAATGCCTATGCTGCCAGCTTGCTACTCAGATAGCGTTCTCAACTGACACACTCCAAGGCCCCGACCATGAAATGGTGCTGTCCATATTCAAGGTGAACCCTCCCGCCTCAATTAACAATCAAGACAGCCCTTCACAGCTGTGCCCTTCACAGGACAGGCACACAAAGATCTAGATAATTCTTTATTGATATAGTCTACTTGGGTAATTCTTGACTGTGGCAAGTTGATGACATAACTAACCATCAAGAACATATTCTTCCCTCCCAGTCAGTGAATACAATGTTCCACTTACGGACACTGGCACAGTCAAGAATATGTAGGAAGTAGGGATTGAACTCAATGGCTTTTTCAATTAAGAAGGACACAAAGCTATGTGAGCAGGGAAGGAGGGAGGGGTTGGTCTGGGAGAATCAAAATACATTGTATAAATTTCTCAAAGGACTAATGGGAGAGGGAATGGTAGAGGGAGAGGAAGGAGAGAAAGAGAGAGAGAGAGAGAGAGAGAGAGAGAGAGAGAACACTAGGAAATGTGCTATCAGTATTGTAAGATTGAAAGCCAAGGACTTCAGAGAGGAGCTGACAGGTAAGCAGAGAACCATAGCTCAAAGACTGTCACAGTGAAAAGACTCAGAAGCAGCGTGGAGGTGGCCATGCCACCATGATTGCTTATATGGTACCATCCATCATCTACCTGAAGACTTTCTGTGCCATGGTTTGAATGGGAAGTGTCCCCCACAGGCTTCTATGTCTGAATATCTGTCCTCGCTGATGGCTGTTTTGGAAGGTTGTATAATCTTTAGGAGGTACAGCTTTGCTGGAGGAAATGGGTCTTGAAACCCCAGCTCAACCCCACACACTGCCAACTTTTTGCTTCCTGGCTTCAATAACACGTGACCTGCTGCCTCAAGCTTCCGATGCCAGACCTTCCCTGCCATAGTGAACTGTATCCCTGTGGAATTAGAAGTCAAAACCCATCCTTCCGTAAGTTTCTTTTTGATCAGTATTTTTCCTCGGAGCAATGGGGCAGTCCACTAATACACTGTCTAATTATTCCATCTAAACAAGGCCACCAAACACAAACCCTCTGAGAAACTCCATGGGTCAGAAACACACAGTGGTAGGCAGGTAATCAGGGTTTCTCATTTAGGTCACTAGGGTCATCTTTTGGTCATGCAGTTCTGTTGCGAGTTTTTATTCTGCATTGTTGGATGCTAGCAGCCCTGCAGGCCTCTTACCACTAGAAACAGCCTTCGTAGCCTACTTCCACAGCCACTTTAATAGCAAAAGTTGTCTACAGACACCCTCAGTAGTCCCTGGAAAGCCACTGACGTGTCCATCACAGTCTAGAGGAAGTAGGTCCCCATGTGTTACCTTGAAAATATATTTTGATCCATTGTTCTGCCCAATAGTCCCATAAAGTAGTCTATCAAAGCCCAGTGTGGTCACAACAGATCCGGGTGGAATCTGTCAAAGCCCAGTGTGGACACAGACCCTGGTGGAGTCAGTCTATCAAAGCTCAGTGTGGACACAGACCCTGGTAGAGTCTATCAAAGCCCAGTGTGGA
>JABTXL010008991.1:9968875-10017581 GCA_025134845.1 Neodon shergylaensis | reverse complement strand
CAGTGTGGACACAGACCCTGGTAGAGTCTATCAAAGCCCAGTGTGGACACAGACCCTGGTGGACTCTATCAAAGCCCAGCATGGACACAGACCCTGGTGGACTTGTAGCTTTGCAGTCATCTTTCCATCGAGCTAAGGCACCTCCCTGCATGTCACCAAGCCGAAGCCGGGAACTGGACAGTGTCATAAAAGGAAATCCCATGAGTGAGACCCCAATTAGAGTTCTCCCACAGCCTGTCCACCGTGTTCAACAGAGAGAGGTAAGGCGTGTCATGTACATTCAGCCCTAGTAAGACAATTCTCCTGATCTTTAATGGCAGTAATGAATTAAATGATGGCTAAGTAATGAATTGGGTTATTTCCTAAGGCTGGAGAGCAAGAGAAATTAAATACTTCGTCTCGAGGGGTCTGAATTGATAAAGGCTACTTAACCGAGAACTGGAGAAACCAGAGCTGAGCGCTACAGAGGAAAACACTGTATGCACCCCGTTCTCCAAAGTGCAGACTCAGCTAAAGTGGACAACTCGGAGAAGATGCGAGAAAATGCAGGATCACTTAAATGCTGAGAGAAGCCAAATCCTTCCGCAGAGGCATCTTGCTCATTACTAGCGCGCTCTGCCTGGTTTGCACCAAGGGCCCAAATACTGAAGCTACAGCCAGCTTGTGTCATTGGCTGTAGACACCTAAATTACAACTTGATTGATGTCTCCCCAAGGGCAAGAGCAGGCTTAGATTTCTTTGTTCCCCAAAGTATCTTAGACATAATAAGTATTCAGCAAATATTTGATAGGTTTGGTGGAAGCTTCTGGTTTTCCTCTTAGTACTCCTTTAGATTATCTATTGCCCTCTGACAGCACAGCTACCAGTAAGTGACTCAGAGAGAGGCGACTAATTCACCCAGAGAAGATTCTCACTGGTTTACACTTTCTGTTGTTAACCCATAAGCTGTCAGTATCGACTACTTGGGTTTAGACACCATAAGACAAACCCTTCACAACCCCAATCATTTCTCCAAAATATATTTCAAGAAGTCTGTTCTGTAACTGTCCATTGTGAGGATGAATTGATGAGGCTGGAGAGAAGGCTCAGCAGTGAGACCTACAGCTGTGGTTAACTCCATTTTGAAGAGATTCAGTGCCCTCCTTGGGTCTCTGCAGACAACTCCACTCCTGTGCATAAACTCCACCACAGACATGCATGCACATAATTAAAATTAAGTCTTAAAGAATGGATCAAGTTTATGCTAGCATATCTTTGCATGCCAGCAAGGCAATAAATAATAAGCAAATACGAGGAGAAGAAAAGCCTGCCTATGCTTCTTCTCCATGTCCAAGAAAGGAGCTTGCAAGAGAGGCAATTAAAATGTAAGAATGGAAGATTGGTAAGTGAGAAGTGACAATAATTGTCAATGCTAAAACTATCAAATCAAAATATGTAATTAAATATGTACGATTCAAGTACAATTAGTCACACACCATAAGCAATGGTGGACACATATTGATAGCGTCAGAGCGGAGTTATGTCAAAAAAAATGAGAATCAATTAGCATATTCTTCTTTGAGCATACAAATAGACTCAGCTTTCCCAGAGAGGCAACGGAGGGGACAGGTGGAACACACATTTTGGAGATAAGCAGAACCGAGCCTAAATCCAGGTAACAGCTGGAACTAGATCAACGAATGCAGGGTCCCTGGCAGAAGACGGATCTGTTGAGATACTGAATTCTAATCTAGAATCTAAGCCTTGCAGCTCTCCAGCTCCATGAGTTTGAGCAAATCTCAACTCCCCTTGGAGTTTTGGTTTCACGGTCTAGATCTATTCAAGGGGCCTCTTCCATCTTTGCTGGTGTCTTCTCCAGATGACCCACTAATTTAGCCCAGACTTTTCCTACCTCCCATGGCTCACATTAACTTAAATCAGGGCCCGGTGAGAAAGTAAATTTGCCCTGGGTGCAAATTATTAAGAGCTTCACTCAAGTGACTCAATCAAGTTGCTAAATTATTTCTGATCCTCTCCCTTCAGCTTAAGCCCTCTGGTTTACTGTATAGTCTGTTTTAAATATAAAAGCACCTCACAGTAGGATCCGGGAGGTGGCTCAGCAGCTCCATGGACTTGCTGAGTAAGCCTCACTAATTGAGTTAGATCCCTAGAGGCCAGGTAATGGTAGAAGATGAGAATAGACTCAATGGAGCTGTCTGCTGTGCCCACCCCCACTCTACCTACCATCCACACATCATGTACACAGTCACAATGGTAAGTAAGATAATGTTAAAAATAAGGAAATGAACATGTAAAAGGGAAAATAACTTTTTAAAATCCCCATTCTAGCATTAGCAGAAAGATGAAAATCAGGGAAATGGAAGAATGTGCAGAAATAAACTAAGCCTTGTGATCCTCTAATCCCAACTAATGGAGTAGGTGAGGCAGGAGGATCATAAATCCATTGTCAGCCTGGGAAATTTAGTGACACTCCCTGTCTCACTTGGAAAAAGGAGGCTGGGGACAGAGCTCAGGGGTAGTGCAAGAGGCAGTGAATTTCATCCCTCCTTATCTAGTACTGCAAGGACAAACAAAAGGGTTCAAAGAAGTAGGTAACATCTATGTAGTCATAGTGTAAGTGGTCATCAGAACTCAGGGTGTGGGGAAGAAGGCAGTATCAATCAGTGGCTTCGGAGCAACTGGAAGAATGAATTTTGATTTCTACCTCCTGTCCCACAAAATGCATTTGAGAAGGAATTAACTATGAAAGCTCAAGAAATCAAGCATTTAGAAAATCTAGCACAGAAAGTTCATGACTTTGGAGAAGGCAAAATACTGCACAAGAAGGGCCATGGTAGAGAGAGTGACTGGCCTTCATTAAAATATAGAGTGTTTTTTTCTTTAAAAAGCAAACAGGAGCCGGGCGGTGGTGGCGCACGCCTTTAATCCCAGCACTCGGGAGGCAGAGGCAGGCGGATCTCTGTGAGTTCGAGACCAGCCTGGTCTACAAGAGCTAGTTCCAGGACAGGCTCCAAAACCACAGAGAAACCCTGTCTCGAAAAACAAAAAACAAACAAACAAACAAAAAAAAGCAAACAGGAAAGTAAAAGAAAATTAACAAAAAGAGACTTAAAATCCCCACATCTGACAAGGACTTACTTTCAGAATAGATTAATAAACTCATAAATTGTCACTACCATGAGTTTCACTGAAGAGGGTAGCAAACTGTCATATTTGGGGAGCTTGTTGGGAATGGGTATAAGGTACTCAAGACTGGATCTCAGAGATGGAGCATAGACTCACAGACCCAGAACACTGGGTGAAAAATTAAGGGAGAAGATGAGACTAAGGGTAGAGAAGAAGGTGGTGCCAGGGAGCGGGGCACAGTCAGCCGGGAGCAGTCACCTTCAGTGTTCTTTCTAGAACGCCCACAAAGTGTGCTCCCCACACAGTGCTGCATAGGAACGGAAGGAACAACTGTTTTCTACACGCAGGCTGTGGCACACGAAGAGGACAAAGCAAGGCGAGAAGATAGGCAGAAAGCGTGACCCTAGAGCCAGAGAGATCACCGGCACCCGCCACCATGGGATTCGAGAAAATCAATGCACAGCGCTCAACACTTCCAGGCGTGGTAGAGAGTTTGGACTAAAGCTATTCAGAACTCATGGGGTGGGGAATTGCAGCTGACAGTCAGGGGGGTCGTCATTGTCATTGGCTGCTTCTAGTTAAACACTAAGGTTTTTCACAACAAAGCATACAACAGGAGCTCAAAACCATTAGCTAGGAAACGAATGAGTGAATGAATGAGTCGGTGAATGAATGAATGAATGAATGGTACACAGGGACTTTGTGCACTCTGGCCAGCATTCAGGGCGTTTTAATCATAATTTCACTTCTTATTTTGATGCTGTGTTTTCACTAAATCGTTTTCTGGAATCAGTTGCCAGAACTTTCCAGCCATACGCTTGTTGAATTGTCCATTTACAAAGCAATGTTTCAGCCCAAATGTGCACCTTCCCCGACTAGGGAATGAGCCGCACTATACCATACAGCAATTCCAAGGCATTTGCAAAATAATTACCCCCTTTCATTTTGGAGGCTTGTTATCCGAATAAATGTTTCCCTGATAAAGCTTGCAGCTGGGTTGAGTTTGAGAAATACAACAATTAGGAGTCATGGGACAAGAGCTCAAAAAAGGGTTCTCTTTACACACCAGGATTTGCTTCCTACATCTCTGATTAGGAGGAACAGGCCCCTAGCGTGCCTGCCAACGCGGTACTGATTGCTAATCAAGTGGTAGTGGTATATGCCCGCCAAAGAAAATGAGAAAACAAATGGACACGCTGATTAGTTTTCTCCAAACATCTTGAGAGATGCCCTGGGGGCCCAGGGTGAGCAGGTAAGATGCACCCAGCTCCCTCTGTGTGCCAACTACACCTGAAGCAAAAAGAAACTGTGGGCCAAGTCATCAAACTGAAGGCAGCCCCAAGCCAACCCTTGAGAGAAATGATGATGGCAATCATAATTACCATCGTCACAACTGCGAAGGTTCACCTTCATTACGACCTCTGTGCAAGGATGCTGCTGCTCATTGTCTTATTCAGTCTCAAAATGACTCCATGAGATGACTGTGATTACATAATCCTCATACGTATCTCAGGGGCAAAACCTGGGGTTTAACAAGAGGGATAATTTGTTTAAAGCAACTTTGCCTCTTCCTCTCTTTCTCTGTCTGTCATTTCTCAGTCTGTCATCTCTCGGTCTCTCTCTCTCTTGATCTCTCTCTCTCGGTCTCTGTCTCTCTCTCTCTGTCATGTATGTGTGGATGCATGTGGAGGCCAGAGAATACATTTCTTAGGACACATTCAACCTAGTTTTTGAAGATGGGAACCCTCCACGGCCTAGAACTCACAGAACTGCCAGGCTAGTTGCTTAGCAATCTCCAGGGACTTTGTACTTTCTTGTGTACTCTTAGGTGTACACTATGACACCAGCTTTTTTTGAAAAAAAAAAAAATTGTGGGTTTGGGGGATTAAACCCAGTTTTTTATGATTTATTGACTAAGATATCTTCTTGGTTCAACAATGCAACGTATTTAGGTGACAGAATTAGGATTTTCTGATATCTTCATCTCTAAATTTCAGGCTTGATAGCTGACTTTTAACCCCACAAAACCCATAGAATCACACATGCTATTCACAGCACCCACAGGAGCATTGGGAAAGCAGGACACAATATTTAGCAGTCCAGGACCCATGGGCCTCGAGGGGCGGACAAGAAGGTAATTCTGAAAATGCTACTTCTGGAAGGAACCAGAAACACTCTCTCTAATGGAGCAGAGTCCATTGTAATTTTGAACTTTCACATTTGTCTAGGATACAGCTGTCAGTTCTGTACTTGAAGACATGACATCAAGGATGCCACGGGAAGATCTAGTTTATATATATGAGCAGCTGTTCCTTGGCACTCCCATGACATACTCACTATGACATCGCTGGAATATTCCAGAAGAAACACGAATCCTCCTTTCATGAGCAGCACACTGTCGTTGTGACCTGGTGCATCCCATGTGCTAACTCATTTCAGCTTCTAAGAATGAACTGTGTATAATTCTTCCCAAACCCGGGAAGAGAGATGCCATGTGGGCAGCTTGGCACCCAACACAGCATGGGTATTTATACTGTGGAAATAGGCACACACCATTGGTTGTGATGTGCTTTGCTTCCTGGAGGTCTGGTCATTAGGTTTAACAAGCCTTTCACTGTGTCTGCTTGTAGCTACTAGTTTTTGTTTATTCAGCACACTATTTTTTTAATTGAAATATATTTATTTGAAAAAGGCTCATATTACTTCTGCAGATGCAAAACAATGTTGATCACACACACACATACATGCGTGTGCGCACATACACACACACACACACACGTTTTTAATGGACTTCAGTGGAATCAGAACCATGACTGGGCATTCTTCACTAGATGATGGTACTCATAGGCAGTAATGATCCTGAGACTAACTTTCACTTTTTGTGAAAACAAGATCGAAGAGGATTAGCGAGTGTGGAGGGTCTACAGACTCTGCGTGGTGATCTGGCACTTTTGGTAAGAGAATGGGTGGGGGCAAATCTCCACCATTGAACTTACTGGGAGGTCCCCAGTGTGATCAGAACTTACCTAACACTTTGACAACTGGATTCTGATGCATCTTATGGGCGGGTGGAGGAGAGAGTGTCAGGGTAGATTAGCAATAGTGGCCTTCTGGTTTCTGTGACCAGATCCTTGACAAAAGCAGATCTATTTCAGCTCACAATTCACAGATACGGTCCTTCATGACGAGGAAGGCACGGAGGCAGGAGCATGAAGCAGCTGGCTACCTTTCAGTCCATCACACTCAGGAAGCAGAGCGGGGTGGGGATGCTGGGACTCAGCCAGCTTTCCACGTTTTAGTGAGTCTGAGTCCCTGGCACTTAGAAGTTGCCACCTACATTTAGGGTGGCTCTTCCCACCTCACTTAACCTAATTTAGCTCACCCCTCATAGGCATGTGGGGAGCCTTGTCTCCTCAGTGACTGTCACCTTGACAACATTAACCATTGCACAGGGGCTTGGCTTTACCCCTCAGACCCCATCCTGTTACATATCACCGTACCCCAGACATTAACCCCAATGGAGGAAGGTCTACGGCTTTGGGTCTGAGGGCTTCCCCCTGAACCACAGAAGATTCTTCATCAACCGAAGTTACCTCTCCTAACTTTCCTCATGCTGCTCATTCCTACTTTGACACACCTGGTGCTTATGGCTGGTGTTCCCAAGCCAACTAAATAATCCATTTAACATAGCCATAATCTCACGCTATTTCAGGTACCCCCACCCCCCACCCCGCAAGACCAGGATATCAGGCTTTGAACCAGGACACGCTCACAGAAGGCCAGTGGCGACCTCAGGCTGTGTAAGGTTGGAGTTGAGTTCTCTCTCCCACACCATAGTCTTTTCAGGCTCTGAAAAGCTCAATATTGAAATGATCTTATTATCTCATCGAAGGCTTTTGGAGACCACTGATATCTGAGAGGGCTAATCTAAAAGAACCATTGATCACTTAATCTTCTCCGCTCTCGGAGCTCTATCCCTGAATTAACCAGACCACCGGGAAGCTAAGCTCTCCATAGGACTGCATTCACTTCCTCCACTTCGCTTTTCCTGCCCTCACCGAGGCAAGATTTCCTAAGGAACGAGGCTGTTTTTGAATCTCTGGAAACATAGCTGCTTGGAAAAGCGATTCCTTGGGTGGCTTGGTGCCCTTTCCACACAGGCTTTTGCATTTCTGCCAGAAATACACACCAAGGCAGTAGGGGGAGGGGAACCATTCTCATCCATTTATCACCAGCCTGCTTCTCCTCCATCGCCTCTGCCTCCTGATCACCAGAAGGATGGAAGCCAGGCATTCCCAACTCTCCATGGTGACAGAGAATTGCAAAGTAAGTCTGGTGCTATGTTTCAATACTAACATGTAATTATTGTTTTTATGTGTTATATTTTGTCTTTTTAAAAAAATCTTGATTTTTTTTGTGATTGGAACTTTCTTCGACTATTTAAAACACGTATGTAGCTCAGTGGTTAAGTGCATGGAGAAGGCCTGGGGTGTGATTCCCTAGCACCAGAAGAAAAGAGGAAAACGTCCGGGGAAAAGGAGGCTGGTGTAGTGTTACACAGAACTAAGCTATGATGGGCAGCTGAGTTTAATAGAACAAGGGAGCTAAAGGACCAACAGGAAAGATCTGAGTCAGAGTACCCCACTCAGGAAGATGGGGCTCAGATGCACCAGGGCCCTGCAGTCTGGAGGCGGTTATTCCAGCTTTGGTGGTTTTTCTAGAAAGAGAGTATTAAGTACAGGGCAGAGAAAGTGTTGATTCAGGGTCTGTGATCCCAGCACCCAAGGGGAAGAAAAAAAGAGTATCTACCCTGGCAAGTTTGAAGCCACCCTGATCTACATAGTGACTTCCTACACCATGGTTCTGAGCAGATCTCTGAGAAAATGGTAAACAGACAATAGCCTTTTTTTTTTCTTGTGGAATCTGTGATTCAGAGAGAAAGTGACTCACTGAAAGTCTTCCCCACCTGGCCAACAAAAATAAAACAGCCAAGAAAGGAAACAACTTAAGAACCATTGTGCGTATGGAATAGACCTTAATATCTTCATGACCAGCATAGGGCATGAGTCACAGCTGGGGAAAAACTTAAGAAAAAAGACATAGAAAACAATGTGGCCATGAGTGTGGCCACTTTTCCCATGGGGACCAGTCTTTACAGTTTTTGCTGAAAGCAGGTAATTATTGTTAGCTGTTTAAACAGAACGGAGTCCTCTGCAAGTCCCCTTTGTTCAATGGTGTGTAAGGGTAAGAGTGGGGTTGCCTGCCTGGGGCACATCTGAGTCACAGTGACACCACATGGGGGGTTGTAGCACACACCTGAGAGGTGCTAGGAAAAGAGTGTCTCTGTACCTGTCCCTCCATAACCAAGGTCTTCAAAAGAGCTCTCTGGGAAGCCAAAGAAGAGACACAGAACGTAGCAGCCAATGGGGCAAATGGTTGGACCAAGCTGCCTGTTCCATCTTTTCTCCCTATAACTGTGCTCCAGCCTGGGTACCCACATGAATAGGACAGACTGCGCCTACTCTCATGGTGTTGGGTTCAGGGTACACCTTGGTCACAGACATTTACAGTTACTGAAAGAACTTTACAGATGGATTTGGTACCCAAATGCAGCAATATCCCTGGGAGACCTGTTGATCTTCTGAGTGAAAAGCATGCTAATAAGTTTTTGCCAAATGGATACAATCTAGGGCAGTGGTTCCCAACCTTCCTACTGTTGTGAGTCTTTCATACAATTCTTCCTTTAATGATGATCCCTAGCTATAAATTATTTCACTGTTACTTCATAACTGTGATTTTGCTACTGTTTGAATTTTAATGTAATACCTAATATACAAGATATTTGATATGCAACCACTGGTCATTGTAGGCTGAGGCTGCTTGTTTGTTCCCAGCTGCCCAGACCCAAAGTAATCATACAAAAACTATATGAATTATAACACTGCTTGGCAAATAGCTTAGGCTTCTTATTAACTAACGCTTATATCTTAAATTAACCCATTCCTACTATTTTATATTTTACCATGAGGGATGTGGTTTACTGGTAAGGTTCCAGGGCTGCTGTCTCCTTCAGCAGCTACATGGTATCTCTCTGACTCTGCCTTCTTTTCTCCTCTATCTCTGCTTGGAATTCCCACCTCGCTCTATTCTGCACTGCCACAGGCCCAAAGCAGCTTCTTTATTAACCAATAGTAATAAAACATATTCACAGTATGCAGAGGGAAATCCCACATCAGGTCATTACCCACCAGTTGAGAACCACCAAAGAGAGTCACCAGGGAGGAGAGAATCTCAATTGAAGAACTGTCTTTATCAGATAGTCCTGTAGGCACGCCCATACACATTTTCTTAATCACTAATTAACAGAAAAGGGCCCAACCCACTGAGAACAGCACTATCCCTCAGCAGGCAGGCCTGTGCTCTATAACAAAGCAATCTGAAAAAACTTTTACAGAAGCAAGCTAGTAGCAGCTTTCCTCCCAGTCTCTGCTTTAGTCCCCCCTCCAGGTTCCTGCCTGGAGTTTGCACCTTGGCTCCCCCGATGATAGAATCTATCTGTAAACTATATAAAGACTTTTTCTTCCCCAAGTTGATTCTGACTAGAGTAATACACTATAGCAACAGAGAAGCAAACTACTACAGAGTTCTGAGTGATTTGCCTCCTTCCTTCATAAGCCCTGCAGGTGTCTTAAATGTCCTGGTGAGCCTGAAAAACCAAGGGGCTTAAGAATGAGTTTTCCAGCCAGAGAGGCAGTGATGGTACAAGCCTTTAATCCCAGCACTCAGAGAGGAGGGTCTCTTGAGTTCAAGGCCACCCTGTTTACTGAGTGAGTTCCAGGACAACCAGAGATACACAGAGAAACTCTGTCTCAAAAAAAAAAAAGTTTTCTGAGCTAGTTTCCCCCTAGGTATCTTGCTGGATAGTACCCATGTCTCATTTACCCCATAGCACACAGGTTTGGAGCTCCAACCATTTGCTACAAAGAGATCTACAGAAAAGAGTTAGGGGCTACTTTACCACACAACTCTAAACAGGCACCATTTAGTGAAGCTGTCCTAACATTCAGTCCAAAGTGCATAGTAACAAGTAGAAGAGAATAGAAAGGCAATACAGTACACTGGTCTTATCTAATCTACATGGGAAGTAGAAAAGAATACAATCTTTTGAGTAAATTGGGAGTGTGGCGGTCACGGGAGAGGGCAGAAGGGGAGGGGGAGGAAGGAAGGGGAGTAGAGAAAAATATATAGCTCAATAAAAACAATTTAAGTTAATTAATTAATTAATAAAAACAAACAGACCTGCTCATTTACATACTCAGTAATACCATGAAAAATTGTATTGGAAGCCATAATATGTATGCAAGGGTATGGTAAAAAAGAGAAAAGAAATGTGTGTGTGTGTGTGTGTGTGTGTGTGTGTGTGTGTGTGTGTGTGAGAACCGGCCAATGAATGAACAGGAGCAATTCATTGTTTAGAACCAAATGCATGATCTAATATCCTTATTACATTAATATACCCATAATTAAGCAGCTCATGCCAGCTTACCAAACTGCCCTTGATTCCTGAGTCAGGTCTGAAAAGTGTCCGTCAGAATGTTGGAAACGTGTTCCACCCAGATCTTTATCGACACTTGCTGTAGAACAGGAAGGTCTACGCTGAGGGATAAGCACCCAGTTTGGCACCAGGAATTTAGTTCAGTTGACACTGTCTAATGAAAACACTTTCAATACAAAGGTTCCAGAACAATCTGGAAATGACCATGGCCATTTGGATTATAGCCTCCGAGGAACTGTGAGCTCTTTGGTAGTGAATCGCCCTCTATTTTGATGGAAAAGCTAGTGGACAAGACCAAGATTTTTTTTTTCTCCAATAGAGTATCTGGAAATAGCCAAGTGCATGGGCCTCCAGAAAAAGGACCACTTTTAACCTCCTTGGAATGATTACCCAGAAAGCTGTATGTTAGAACACTGAGCTTAGTGGGACTGAGCTGGTTTCAAAAAAGATACAAGATTCCCAAGTAAATTTGAATTTCAAGAAAAGAAATCATTTAAGGTAAGTATATGTCAGATGATGCACAGGACCTCATTACACTAAAACATGAAAACATTTAAAAATGATCTGCCTACATTTACGGACTCAGAGGTGTATGCATGATTGTAAAGTGTTCAGTGTTGCTCTAGACTAGCAAACCCACGTCTGCCCGTGCTGAGAGTAGCCACAGTCATTCCAGACTGTGGTCTGGCTCTCTCCTGTGTGAATCATACCTGGGTCAGGAATGAGGGGCTGCACTGTGCCCCCCTTTGGAGTCAGTTTAAGCCTCCACATCCACATGCAAATCAGGGTCTGTCGGGGCATGCAGCAGGTGGAAGCTCTTCCTAGCCCCTGGAACTTGTAAGATTTTCCTAATTCCTAGCAAGGGAAACATTCCCAGGGTCCAGTCCTTCTTTCCCTATTGTTTACAAATCCACCAACCATGTGTTAAGGCCTAGGGTCTTAGGACCTGAGTTCAAATCTTTCCAGAGAGGAAATGAATGTGTGTTTGGTGATGGAACAGAGCTCAGATCTCCCAGTGGCCTCATCATTTATGTTTCAGATTGGTTAGTTTGTGAACTAGTTTGATTTCTGAGGAGAGCATGATATTACTTTAATGATGAGAAAATGGGGGCGGGGGTTGTAAGTTAAATGAGGTTAGAGACACCTTGAGACGAGGTCTGGTGGCAACTTAGATACAAGGGAGGCTACAAGGAAGATTTTACAAGTGCCGCATGTACAATCACCCAATCCCTCTTCAGTGGCTCCCCCACCCAGGGAATCACTAGCACAAGAAGATGGGGTACACTGTGGCTGGGAACCTCCTTGAGGAGAGGGTCACACTTTTTGGAAATAGAACCAGAATTCCTCTGTTCAGTGAATGCTGCCCAAAGCTTCCCTCAAGGGGAAGTGCTGCAGTCATGAGTCTACTATTAGAGTCCAGGGAAAAGCCGAGCCTAAACCTCAGACTGTAATGTAATTGGGGGCAGGGGTGATTTATGTCCCTCGGCATAGCTCATCATTTCCGGAAGAGGAAACACATGGGCTGGTCATTAAAGTCCCAGTGCCCTTCTCACCCCGAACGAACTCCGATCTTGATTTATTAAGGCACGACGAAGGCTCCACAGCGCTGGTCTGAAGTGGTGATTTGGAGACTATCTGCTCAGGGGCTTCAGGAAGTCTCAATATGTTTATGAAAGACTCATTTCCAGCCTCCAGCAAAATGACGGGATGGAGAGCTCTCTTTGCAACTGTGGCTCGAAGGGGCTTCTACTTTCAATAAGTTAGTTAATAAAGGGGGATATATGAAAAAAAATGGAAAAGGGAACTATGTCTCCTTGACATCCCGGTGCAAGCTGTGGTGTTACTTCAAAGTAAAAATGAAAACAGCAGCACCTGATCCACGGTTAATGCACTGGGTTCAATCTAATGAGCATAGAATGGCTGGAAAACTACCAGGCATGGCCTGTTTGTTCAGCGCTGGCTATTGATCTGTTATGGTATTTCAAAAGATAGAGTGTCAGGCAGACACAAAAGAGGACACTCTGAATGGCTCCATTTACATAAGACACAAAAGAGCCAAGCTAACCTGTGCTATTAAAAGTCGGAATGCTGGGAACCCTAGCGGAATACTGAACACAGGCAGGCTGCAGAATTCTGAAGGCTGGCCATACACTGCCTCTCTCTCACTTGTCTATATGTATTTTTGCCTTGATCCTTTTGGAGTGCTATAATAGAATACTATAGATCGGGTTAAAGCAAACAAGCAACCAAACAAGCTAAAAAGACCAGAAGGGACTGAAGAGATTGCTCAGCGCTTAAGAGCCTGTAATGAATGCTCTTGCAGGGGGTCTGAGTACCCTTCTCAACACCTACTTTATATGGTTCATAAGGACCTGTAACCTCCAGCTCCAGTGGCTCTGGTGCCCTCTTCTGGCATTGGTGCGTTCCTGCTGGCAACGTGCATATACACACAGATGCACATGCAAACACACCATTAAAACTAAATTACATCTAAAACCATTCCAGAAAGCTTACTTCTTAGAATTTTGAAGTCTGCATGTCTGCCATCAAGGCATTAGAAGCTTCTGTGTCTGGTGGGGGCCACCTTTTAGCTCCTAAAGAGCCACCTTTACATTGTGTTCTCAACATGGTTGGGAGGGAAGGGAGAGTTTTAAGGTCACTCTTTCATAAGGCAAAAACACTCTTCAGCTCATCAGCCCACACAGGTCCCACTTCTGACTACATCACCACAGGGCTTATATTTACCCATAATTTCCATAATGCCCAATCCGCAGCATATGCATCACTGCCATCACCACAGGGATATTTACCCATCATCAAACACATTGATACCCAATCTGCAGCATAAGCATCATTTTCATAAACAGAAACCTCGAGTGTCAATCTGATCCAAAGTACAGCATAAATATTTGTCGAATATGATCCAATAACTTAAAAATAGAAATGATGCTTATAAAAATAGATATTAAAAATTATATCTACCAAAGCAGATATCAGAGAGAGGGGAAGAGAAAGAGAGAGAGAGAGACAGAGAGACACACAGAGAGAGAGAGAGAACCCTGCAAACAGTGAACACAGGGAGTTATGAACCAAGTGGTGGGGGTGACATAAAGCAACTCATCCCAGCCAGTGTTGGAAAGATCAGACTCACTCAACACACGACAGTGGGCTTCTGCCGAGGTGTGACCGAGGGATGCTACCACCACTCTCCAGCCTTACTGGTGATTTCTCATGGATGTCAGGTGTAGTAAGAAGGGAGCACTCTTTATAAACATCCTGGCACTTGAGGATTTAGGAGTCACAAGAGTGCCACCTTCAAGTTTCTGAATTGCCGAAACCAGCTGTGGTTTGGGAGGAACTATACATCTTGCATCTTGGACATCCTACCTTATGTTGGAAGAAACTATTTCTCAAGTTCTTTGAGGAAATTCAAATTCAAAAAAGCAACATTGAAATCTTATGTTGCCCCAAAGACTGGAAGACCATCACCGAGGGAGATGGTGTCCAAAACTTACAACAAGATGGACTGACATTTGGGAAAGTAGTTCATTGGGCCTGGCCAACATCTTCTACGGCCTTCTTTTGTACAATCTCTAGAACAATCCTACGTTCAATAAGACTGTGTGAATAGATGTTATTCAGTACTTAAGAAAGTCAATAATCAGAAGCAAGACAGACGTCCTTCAATGATTGAGTGATCAAATAAATGATGAGAACAAGACATAAGCACCAAAAAGCCCTATATAGATTACACACATACACACACTATTGTATAGATTATATACTAGTCACACTGAATGGGGTAAATGACAGGATCTTACTATAGAATTCATTTCAGTTTTGGGTTTTCCTTTTGTGGCTCAAAGACAGGCCTCATGTGTGTATGCACACCTTCTCCACTGAGCCACACCCTGAGGCCATTATCACATCTCTGAGAAAATAATGTAGTACTCTTGAGAAAAGGGGTATAATCATAACCATCATGTGACATGCAATGAGAGAGAGACTGTGTGTGTGTGTGTGTGTGTGTGTGTGTGTGTGTGTGTGTGAGAGAGAGAGAGAGAGAGAGAGAGAGAGAGAGAGAGAGAGAGAGAGAATATATCAGTCCTTGGCACAGTGCCCAGGATAGAGTAGTAAATAACTAATACAACACGTTATTAAACCCTCAGCTAGGCAGGAGCCCATATGGCTTACAGTCCCTGTACCTAATACAATGACCACTCTTTTCAAAGTGTTCAAAGCCACTTGTGAACAACCAGCACTCCTGCTGCTCCGTGCCCTGCTGCTGCCACCACAGAGTAACCCCAGTCACACTAGTGGTCCCATTCCTCCCACATGTGCCTGACTGAAGTTCTGCTGTAAAGCAGGCAAGGAGCATGTGCTGAGGGCTGGAGGATAGATGACACAAGCGGGTATCTTACTTGATAACACTCACTGCACAGTGGCCAGAGACCCACCCAGATGACAGCATGCACACTCACAAGAGATGGTGTGAAATGTGGGGTTCTATGAAAGGACTAGGAAGGAGAGTTGTCCAGTGATTTCTAACCTAAGATTTAAAACCAAAATTCTGAGTTGGAGGAAGCAGGGAGGGAGCTGCGAAGAAACAGTGATGCTTGGATAAAGATTTCCCCATCTGTTTTTGTACCTTCTCAACATCTTGTCTCTTACCTACATCAGTGTGATAGTCTGAATGTAATTGGCCCCCATAAGCTCATAGGCAATGGCACTATTGGGAGGTGTGACTTTGCTGGAGTACGTATGGCCTTGTTGGAGAAAGTGTGTCACTGTGAAGGCGGGCTTTGAGGTCTCATAAGCTCAAGCTACACCCAGTGTCTCCGTTCACTTCCTGTTGCCTGCTGATCAAAATGTAGAACTCTCAGCTCTAGTGTCATGTCTCCATACACATCACCATCCTCACAGCTGCCATGACAACAATGGACTGAACCTCTGAACCTGTAAGCTACCACCTCAATTAAATATTTTCCTTTTATAAGAGTTGGCATCATTAGGTGCCTCTTCACAGCAATAGAAACCCTAAGACAATCAAGCATTATTATTTCAGTTCAGCTGTTGAAGGATTTTATGGAGATGTCCTAATATTGACTCAAGATCGCCCAGACTAGGCTCTTCCTTGGAGACTGGCTTTCCCTAAGATAGCTGCCTCCACAGAGTATCTCAGATGCTTGCCATGCATTGTGATATGAAAGATATGGGCTTCTTACGGGGAAGTGGGGTCCAAACTCCAGGTCAGTGACCTCAGTGTGATGTTTTTCCACCTCAGGCACTACAGATCATGTTAAGCGGTGTGTATAAGCTGGTGCAATACAGTATTGAAAAATTTTTAAATGTCTTCATTTTGAGTTTTTGAGACAGATTTGAATCTAGCCCAAACTGGTTTTGAACTCAGTATGGAACCGAGACCCCAAATTCATAATCTTCTCACTTCTGCCTCCCAAATGCCAGGATTACAGCTATACTCCATCACCCTGGACACTACCATGCTTTTTAACCAGATTCTTCTTGAATGCCTGCTCTTGCCACTGGGTACCACTCTGTGAGGAGGCACATCAGCCACATGGAGAAGCTGTGTGCAGATGTTCTGGCCAAGAGCCAGTATCAGCTACCAGACACAGCAGAAAACAAAGGCAAAATGAGTTTAGTCCCAAATAATTGACTTACAAAGGCCTTCAGGCTACCTCAAATGACACTGAGAAAAACAGAGACGAACAGTCTCCCAGCAAGGCCTCAGAAACTGTACATTTATGATTCAGACTAATGCCTGTTACTGCCTTATACTAGTAGGTTTGTGACAATTCTTCATGATGTTGTGAGCCTGCAGAGGAATCAAACATACAGCCAAGAATGACAACTCAGCTTGGTCACAAGGGGACTGGGGACAGCCCTCGAGAAACATGGAAGAATTGAGCACTGCTCAGTGGGAATCCTCCCACCCATGTTTCAGATGGCTCAGAAGTGTCATGTACACATGACACTAAGATGGTAGAGCTGCTAACACAGCTAGGGTTCCCTCTCAGAGTACCTGGTCTTGGAGCCCGCAGCTAAAGAGGTAAGAAAGTGAAACTTTCCAGGATATGAGGCAAAGGCCCAAGCAGAGGGTGTGCTTTATAGAAGTGTGTGTGTGTGTGTGAGTGGGCATTATTCTTAACAATGTGATTGGGATCCAGAGTGTGGGAATACAGTGAGCAGAACAGGCTGTGACTCAACTCAGTGCCCCTTCAGGACCTTTGAAGTTTCAGGAAAGTCCAGGGGTGCACAACTGATTTGATGCCTTGAAAAACCTCATGCAAAGATCAACGAAGTCTACTAGCCAAATGTGGTGAGCAAATATTTATTAATAAAGCTTTATTGGAACACAGCTGTTTTGATTCATTTACATATCTCCAGGTGTGGATAGGTCTGATTTTTTGCACTGTTAGCAGTTTTTAATAGTTGCAACAGACCAACACATGACCTGACAAACCCATAATATTTAATATCTAATCTGTTAGAAAAAAGTCAACAACTTGTGACCTTATGCAAAGCATCCTTTCACCCCACATACATCTGCATAGTAATTAAAATGATTCATTCTTTTAGTCTGAGTTTTTGTTCCTGCCTGCCTTTGTCCCTTACATCATCTCCCTGTGGGTCAGCTGTGCCCCCTCAGAGGCTCTGGAGCTACTTCTGCATGTCTCTGCTAAATGTTTCAAAATTGTTAAACTTGGGCCTCACAAAAAGACCTTTGCCAACAGAATGCTTCAACCAAAGAAGACAAGATTGGCTGTAAGAAGACCCAGGACATGAATCAGCTACAGCTATAGTGTCCTCCGTGAGTGAAAGGCTGAGAGAGGTGACAGTCAGCTGTCAGCAGAGGTCATACACTCAGGACACAGGCCAGGTCTGGCTCCTTGATGAGTTTTGTCCACACTATACAGAGCAAGTATAATGTCTACATGTTAGAAGGCAGTTCCCAGTGGTTGGCCAAGCACCCATTCCTAAATTATGGCTAGGGATGCAACACAGATGCAGCCTCAAGTGCAGTCAAAGGCACCATGACACTTGTCTAACCAGTAAGAGTTAAGCAGACATGTTAGGGGCTTCCAGGGCAAATGCTAGCTGCTAAAAGACTGACATTGGGCCAGGCAGTGTTGGCACATACCTTTAATCCTAGTACTCAATAGGTAGAGACAGGCAGATCTCTCTGAGTTCAAGACCCACCTGGTCTACAGAGCTAGTTCCAGAACAGGCTATAAAGCTACAGAGAAACTCTGTCTCAAAAATAAAAAGCAAAAAAGGGCTGACATTGTCCTTGTCCTTGAATCTAGACAGCTGCTGATGTTGTTCAGCCTTACCTGCTAAACACTGGACTCAGCAGTGCTGAGCCTACAGCCAACCCACAGTTATTCTTAGGAACAATGTTACACCTGCTTCTGTGTACCCTCCATTGGGCATGCTCTGAGCACGCCCTGGTGTTATGGGCTTTTTCTGTTTCTCTGGCTCTTCTGCCCGGTGAAGGGGTTGAGAACTTCTGCAAGCTAGTAGAGGCTCCTGCCCACACGTCCTACTCAGCTTCTGTTGTTCTGTGAGTAAAACATTGACAAAAGCAACTGGGGTGGGGGTGGTATTGACTAAGAGGTTAAAGTCCACCTTCATGGAAACCAAAGCAAAATTTCAAGGCAGGAACCTGGAGGCAGGAACTGAAGCAGATGCCATGGAGTAATGCCACTCTCTGGATTATTTCCTCTAGCCTGTTCAGTTACCTACCTGCTAAAGAGGGTACTGCACACAGTGGGCTGGACCCTCCCACGATTACTAATCAAGAAACTGCTCCATTGATATGCCCACAGGCTAATCTGATGGCGGTGGCAGTTCCCTCAGTTGAGAGTTCCTCTTTCTAGGTGTGTCAGGTTGGCAAACAAAGCTGCCACTGTGACTTAGGTGGTGACCTAGGGCTGAGGTTGAGGTCTCTTGATGGGTTCTGATCTCTCCTAGGAGAGGAATCACACAGCACTCAGTTTGTAGCCTACAGTGAGGAAAGGATGCTGTGTAGGGGCAAGAAAGACAGGGACCCACCCACCTGAGCAGTCAGAGTGTTATTGCGCATGC
This sequence comes from Neodon shergylaensis, assembly GCA_025134845.1. Lineage (NCBI taxonomy): Eukaryota > Metazoa > Chordata > Mammalia > Rodentia > Cricetidae > Neodon > Neodon shergylaensis. The sequence continues at coordinate 9,998,791 of JABTXL010008991.1, read as the reverse complement.
ATGCACACAGTTCTGAAAACTCTGAAGTCTCCTGGGAAGATTTTAATGAGAAAAGGAATGCCTGTTTTGCTAGTTTGTTTGTTTTATTTTGTTTCCTTTCAGGCACGCATCAGTGAGCGGCAGCAAAGGGCTTACAAAAAGAATTATCAGCTTTAACAAGGGGGTAACCAAGTCATAGAGGACATCTGAGGCAGCTCCTCCCCAATAAAATTCTAAACCCTAGCCACACCCATTACTCAAGGCTAGTACTCCAGGCAATATTGACAATTTGGCTCTGTTTTCTGAGAAGTGTTGGCCATGGGAACTTAGGAGAAGCAGTGCCACCAGGCAGGAGACTCCCCCACATTCTACTCTGGTAATGGCAACACACCTGCTGCCCGGTGCTCTCTTGGTTTATCTTAAAGGTACTGAAAGCAGATAGCCAGTGGCTTTTCTAATGGTGCTAGAATTACCTGGGGGCTCAGTCAACAGCAAGTCATGGCCCTAAGTAAGGAGGCAGCATCACGGAAATGGATGCCACAGACCCTGAGCAGCACAGGATAGCCCAGAAGGCCACACTGCCACCCGAGCAAACATCCTATTCTATATTTTCCCCTTTGGATTAGCGGATAGGTTTTATCTTAAATCTATCTAGACTTCTGTTTTGTTTATAAATAATGTTGACTTTTGAGACCTGGGGGAGGGAGAGCCCCTAGGAGAAGTATCTTTATCCTGCCTGATAACAAGGCAGCTATCCGCCTGCTGTGCTGTAAGCTGCCACCTAGAAGCTGAGCCTTGAGATGGCCGTCCTTTCTGATTCTCACTGACCACTGCCACTTCACTCACTGCTAGGACAAAACATCTCACAAAAGCAACTTGAGGAACGATGGGTTGGCCTGGGCTCACAACTGGAGGGGACTGGCCATCATGGCACAGCGGTGGTGGCAACATGAGGCAGATGGTCGCACTGCATCTGTGGTCAGGAAGCAGAGAAAGACAGATGCTTGTGTTTAGCTAGCTTTCTCCCTTTGATGCAGTCCAGGATCCTGCCCGATGAGGTGATGCTATCCACCCTCAAGAGGACCCTCCCCTCCTGAGCCGAGTCTTCCTGAAAGCACCCTCACAGAAGCATACAGAGATACAGAGGATTGTTTCCATGGTGATTTTAAATCACATCAAGTTGACAACGGAGATGAGCCATCACAAGCATCTTGCTACAAAAATATGGCATCTGTTCATTTTCCCTAGAAAGACGTTATTGGATTCGTTATCCTCCATCAAGTTTGATTGTATATACGAAACTGGGCTTCATGACTCATTTGCCCATGTAAGGTCTGTAGAAACTCTGAGATGCCCATTGCCACACACGTGCATGCATTGAGTCCTCTGTAGTGAAACTCCGCTTTGGGCCCACAGGATGATGCTCTGACCATTTGAAGAGCAGAGGGCCTGCAGAAATGGATCTCTACCCCAAGGATGTTTTGCTTCAATACTAACAAGCAACCATGTCAAACACAATTGGTATGGACTAGTGTGCGTATATTGTAGGAGAGGAAACTAACTAAGGAAGCAAGGTGGATGGAAGAGAGTTAGTGGTGCCCAAACACCAGTTGTGCCCACACACAGGCTTTGCTCTGTGGTTGCTTGTGGCTCCCCTCCCTGCTGCCCTGCAGAAGTTCTTAGGGTTGAGGATACAGTCATAGGATCACAGGACACGGCTTACCCCAAGAATCCAGGCAGTGAGTCCCACAATGCTAGTTCTCGAGTCCCGCAGCCATGCAGCCTCACATGACAAGCAAGGACAAGACTCCACTCTGCCATCTCCCTAAGAGGCCCTCTTTGTCTATGGACTCCGAGAGAGGGTGGCCTCTGTCTTCAGTCTTGAGCTGGAAATACTCTGGACTAGGTTTATTTCTTTGTAGAAATAAATTTATTTCTTTGTCTACAGTGCATCAATAGCAACAACTACGCTTATGTTCCAAACTCATGGTATCAGCTAAATTCAGTTCTGAACATACCACACATGGATCCTTAGGCCCACCCACTTCATCTATGTAACAGTCACTAAATCCCCATTTTGTGCCAGACCCTGAGGAGAATGGAGGGACCTCCCTCTTTGGGTTAGACATTATGATCTTCTATTTAGCCTTAAAGAAGCAGGAACTAGGGAAGTGTCTAAACAAAGGTTGGGTATATCGAGAGCACACTTGTGCAGGATGTGCAAGACACTGGGTTTGGTACCCAGAGCCCTGAACATCTTGTGACTTACCAGACATCTTCTTACCTCTTAGGCACACGATGAGAGAATTTCCCAGCCTTTCATGGATCTGGCCTATGTGCATAGATATGATGCTCAAACTTGCAGGCCACAATCACAAAGTCTCTTCTCCACGGGAGGTTCTCTCAAGAGCGAGTATTAAGTACTAAGCCATTATCTATGTGTTGGAGGCAGACCTGTGATTGCAGCATACATACACATGTATGGCTAGCATGGGGTGAGACCAGGATTTGGTTCTAAATCTGACTGATTCTAGAGCCCATGGACTAGGTCAGGGACAGCACTACATGTGTTTGCTCATGGGTGTGGCCCTCTGGCATGACAGAATCTGCTCACGTGGTCTGGCAGCTCCTGAGACACTCCGTCCTCAGGCACCTTCCTTGCGTTTCTCAGTGATGTATGTGGCACAGTTGATCAGACTGATATCATTCAATTTGTCAGTGTCCTCTTTAAAGTGAGGCACAGAAAAGCAATAGCAGGAATCGGCCAGTCCCCAAATTTGGTTCTTTGGAAATAAACAAGATTGACAGATCTTAGCTAGACTGCCCAAGGTGGCGGGGAGGGGCATAGATCAAATTAATAGCTGCAAACAGGGAACATGGCTGCTGATCTTACAGAAGTGGAAGGGATTATGAGAGAATATTATGAGTAATTGCTTGTTAGCAAACTAGACAGTTTAGAGGAAGTAGGCAAATTGCTATGAAGACACACAAATTTCAAACTGACTCAAGAAGAAACTAAAATTCTTAGTAACCCCAAATAACAAGGAAACGAAAAATTGCAAGTAAGTGCAAGACAGTCACTAAAATATTTTCATAAAATAAAGTCCTGACCAGTGGAGCTTCTCTGGGAAATTTTATCAAGCATTTTTAAAGGCTAATATTTTTAAGCAAATTTTAAGCAAAAATACTAGTGTCTTGCAAATCGTTCCTCCCTCCCCAAATGGTGAACACATCCCAGTGTATTCTCTAAGATCAATGGCTCACTGATACTAAGCCTTTTAAGTCATTTAAACAGAGCTGGGTGCTGTCATTACAGGATTTGGGAGACTGTAGCCCCCTAGGCCTCACAGTCTGGGCTATGTAGTGAGAAATCTCATCCTACACAACAAAGAAAAAAAAAACAAAGAAAGATAACACCACCACCACAACCCAGAGACTCATTGTTCCCTCATAGTTACATAAATAAACATCCCCAGCAACACTCTGGCAAATTAAACTAGTCCGAGTAGGGGGCTGGTAACACAGCAAGACCCAATTCCCAGAGCCTGCAAATGTTACCTTATCCGGGAAAAATTAGTCTGTGATTAAAGACTGTCAACTGGGAATGATTTCCTGGAGGAACTGACTGGAGCTGGACTCATAGGTGGCTGTAAGTTGTTTGGTATGTTTTGGAGGACTGGACTCAGGTCTACTGCAAGAGCAATGTGTGCTCTCAGCGCTGAGTCTTACCTCCAATCCCTAAAATTTCTTATTTGAAAAACCAAATTTGTGATAACCTGCTATGGCAACCACAAGGTAGAATATAACAGATAACATACAGGCTTAAAAAAAAAAAGAAAAAAAAACATGGCCAAGCATGCTTTGTCACAAAAATGCAAGGGTGGTTTGATGTTTTAAAAACAATTAATATAGCGAAGTGTTTGCTCAGTGAGTAGAGACAACTGGACAAACAGATGGGCAAATTAAGATGAGTGGCTACACGTGCTCAGAAATGAGCTGAGGCTGGAGATTGGCTTCATTGGCTTACAACTTTCCCCCCAAAAATTTCTCTATGTTTAAAATAAAAAAGAAAAAAAGAAAAGAAAAGAAAAAGAAGGCAGCCATGCCCATCTTTCTCCTCACATCTCTTTTCTTCATGAAGCCTCAGGAATCACAGAAACTGTGACTGATGCCTAAGCACAGGCCCCTCGCGTCCCTGTGAGAAGTAATTCATCTGCTCCCATAAGGAGGATGTGCTTCAATCAATAGCATGTACTTTTATCATCTTCTCAACTATCTCAGGCTCCAATTTTCTCCTATTTATATTTGTTCAAGTCTTTTACGGGGTGATGATTATTTTCTTTGATCATAGAAAGGGGAGCGCCCCAAGCCTACCTAGGCTGCCTTTCACTCGTGACCATTTCCTCCAGGGCTCTGCCTGCCAGACAGCAGGTCTGCCTGCAATTGCCGGCACAAATCTCTCTCCGCTTTCTTTGGCCCATTTGAAATCTGCTATTGTCAGGAAACTTTCGGCCCTGGTATGATCATGATGGGTTATGGCCCTTACCGATACACCTGTTTATTTTAGATGCTCTTTCCCGCTGAGTTTATTAGAGAAATCCACATTGGTCACGTATGTTTCTCCAAGACTCTTCTCCCTCTCCCTCTTCTCCCTCTCCCCTCCCTTTTCTCTCCCTCACCTTCCCTCCTCCCCTCGACTCTCTTCTCCCCCTTTCTCTACTCTTACAGGTTTTTAAAGTCACATAACTAGGCTTCCCCTTTAGCATTCTTTTTGGGCTTTTGTTTATATGTTCACTTTTATGTCTCCACACACATAAGCTGGAATTCTCATTCCTCCAACCAAAGACGCCCTTCTGACTGTTGACCAAAGGGCCTTCTGCTGGAGTCCCTCACCAAGGCCACAGATGTCATTCTTCCCACTACTCCAGACTCCACAGGGACATCCAACCCCTTGATTAGTGCCGCCGGTGTGGCCTGTTTCTCCCTCTCATGGTGATCATTGTCCCACCATTTCCCTTCTCTGAGGACAGAAACACATTCAGTTTTCCTTCCCCTTAGACCCTATTTCCCATGAGCCTTTGTGTCATGTCAGTTCCAAGACCAAACACTTCTAGTTTATCTTTCCTCTTGGGTTTGGCAGTGATCACTTTACAATGCGTGTGCGTATTGAGTTTGGGGATATTTTACTATTGTTATGGCTTCAGGGATTCCTACAGTACCTAGCTGACCCTTTTTAGTTTGTTTAGGAACATCTTAAATGTGTTATATAAGCATGCAGATGTATAATTCTGCATATTATACAAGCTTCTCCCCATGGGGAATAGTCTTCAGATCTCTTGATTTCTTAGTCTGGAACTGACGTTAAGACATATGATAATAAGTTTGATGTAGTAGCACATATCTGCAATTCTAACACTAGGAGAGCCGAGGCAGGGTATCCTGTGTTTGAGGCAATCCTGAGCTACACAGGGAGTTCCAGGCCAGCCTGGGCTACATGGTGAGCTTCCATCCAAAAAGAATGAAATAACAATGGAACTGTTCAATAGAAAGTGATGGTGTAATCACACTATCCTAGAGCCCAGACAAGCTGCGGTCTGTGTATATATAAACCATCTGGGTACGTCATGGACTCTTCTCAATACATGTAACAAATATACCTGAAAACTCACACTGCAGCAGAATCCCAAAGCCTGTGGGACAGCTCAGCCCCACATCCCCTATGTGCCTTGAATCCCATCCTGTCTATGAAAGGTGACAAATCAGGTTGGCTCCGTTGAACCACACTTTAGATTCCAGGCGTTTATTGTCCATAGGATAAATGGCTATGTCATCTAGCAATGTTCAGATGCCTCTAGAAAGCAAATTAAATATGAACACTTTAAACTATTTATTAAAATGCATCCAAAAGCCTGCTGGCCAACAATGCTTTGCATATGTCCTTTAAAGAGTGGGCATTATTCAAGAAGCTGCCATGAACCTGTTTCGTCCTGTGTTGATGTGCATGCTAGGAAATAGAACTAGACATGCTGCTTTTCAGAGAGTTATTGTTATTATTTCTTAGTGTGTGTGTGTGTTTTCATATGAGTTCAAGTGTACACACAAGGCGAGAGACATCAGATGCCCCTGGAGCTGAAGATGCAGATGGTTGTAAGGCACTCTATATGGGAACTGAGAATCAAACTCAACTCAAATCCTCTGCCAGAGCAGTACGTGTTTTTAATACTAAATAATTTCCCTAGTCCCCGGTTATTTGTAAGCTCGCTTGCTTTCTTTGGGACAAGGTCTCCCACCGGCTTGCAGCTCATCACGTGGGCTAGATAGACTGGTCAGTGAGTCAGTGACCTCCAGGGAAGGACTTCTACTCCATCTCCACAGTGCTGGGACTTCAAGCATGCACGTCTGCCATGGGTTCTACAGACCGACAAGGCGACCCTCAAGCTTGCACGGCAAGGTCTTTACAAACCAAGTCATATCCCCAGCATGGAAGCAGCATTCCGAGGAACTGCATAGCTGTGACATCTGGTGTGGACAGACTTCAAACCTTGCTCCCATGGAAGCGTCGCCTTGGAGCATGTGGTAGACTGGGCTGCAGCTCCCAAGACCTGGGAAGGTCCTCTAGTTGGGCAGGATGCTTTAGATGCCAGACACGTTACTTCCCTGTTAGAGTTTCTCTCTGTCACGGGAGATTTTTCACCCATGACTACTGCTCCCTCAGGCCCCAGTATTTCAGGGGAGACTCAAACGACCTGTGTATATCACTTTGATAAGTTTGTAAAGCACTCTGGCGTCTTTGGGCAGGAAGCTGTTAAAGAAAGATACCTTCGTTACGGTTTACAAAACCATTTCCACAATCTGTTGGTTCAGTCCTTTGGATCAAGTTCAAAAGCAGAAGTGGGTAAAACATCCTGGGAATGACTGCTGCAAACGGACATCATCCCTGTAATCGGAGGGCATGCTTCAGTCTGTTCCATTCGACGCCTCTGATGTTAAATCTGTACCCTAAGACTGTCTTAATTGACCATAAAAAAGACAATTGAAAACACAGGGATTGCGCTGCACCTACACAACTCTATCGCCATTGCCACTAAATTAGGCCATTTTGCACGGAGCATCCTGGCCGAGTTGTGTAAGCTGTCTCAGGGCGACATTTTATCAACTCATTTCCAAAAGAGCAACAGGCTAGTACGTGAATTAGGATTCAGTGTGAGTTTCAACGGTTACACAGTGTAAAAATTTAACACATACCCTACTCCCCATATCCGAGGAGTGCCGAGCAGGAGTGTTTGTACACACTTTTCAGGAAATTTCAACCAGACCTGCGGAAGCTCCCAGGGGAACCCTTTGACGTCATCAAGTTTGATGATATTATGAATAACTAGCTCAACAAATTTCAGAGGGTCTGGCAGATGAGGTGCAGGGATGGCTCTGGAGAGGAGACCACAGCTCAGCAGCCCTGAGATTCCCTGTTGCTCTGCCCCTCTCTCAGAGCTGCAGATACAGGGTGTGGGATTTCATCCCCTGAACTAGCAACCAGGCCAAGGCCAAGAAGTTTGCCTGCATTGCACTGCTCAAGATTCAAAAGATGATTCTCCCTCCCCCTTCCCCTGTTTTTTTTTTGGACCCTATATTAATTTACAATTTCTTTAGCATTTTAATATTGTTATGATTATTGTAAAGTTTTCTGGTTGGAGGGCATTGCTCATATAATGTTACTTGTATATGTATTGTTTCAGGGTTGACCATTTCGTTTAGAATAACCAATCTGGGAACTCTTCCCAGGGGAGCACTATTGCTCTTGCTCTAAGTGTTCCTTAGTAGCTCGCAGTTCTTTGTCTGGGATTGAGAGCACATGAGATTTTCCTCATCTGTGCCAGGATGTCTATTGGTGCTGTCTTTGTTCAGGTCTTGTTTAGGCTGCCATGTTGACAAGACTTCATGGATGTGGCTCCTCTCTCATTTCCAGGAGACAAGTTGTCACAGAAGTCCCTCTGTTCTTTGACTCTTACCATCTTTCTGCCACCTCCTTCACTGTGATCTCTGAGCCTTAGGTGCAGAAATTAGCGACCCCCTGGGGCTGGTGAGAACAAGGATCTTGGTGGAGGACCTACAACCACCATTTTACTCAAAAGGCATAATTCCTTATCCTATATCCGCAGGTGAGGATAGATGTCACCCTTCATCAGAGAGGAAGTCCCCTGCCTTGCGACAGATGCTCCCTGTCACATGCAGCTTCACAGCTGCAGCAGCTTTCTCGGGGGACCCTAAACCTCTTTGGGATGAGATGGTGTGACTTTGTTAAGGACCGGTTTCTTTGGTGAAAGCAGCGTTAGTAAGGATCACAGTGGGGACACTTGCAGGCAGGTGGTCTGAGCACAAAATGACCAACGCTACAGTTAATGAACGGATCACAGTGGACTACCTGGTCTCCATGCTGAACTTTAAGCTCCTAGTCCTGTCCCCTGGAAAATGGAGGCAATAATACTCACTGCAAAGCTAAGGGCATCTTTCTGCAGGCCGTCAGGACTGAGATTGCATATGGGGCACTCGGATGCCCACTTCAGGTTGAGTGCTCTCCCTGTTGGTAATGAGGGAGGGAGCCACAGCAGGGAACCTGCTGTGGGACAGTTGTGCTATTTGGAAGCCAGCTCTGGAAAACAATGGAATCTTAGTCATGGCAGTAAGGAAGCAGTGACTTCCTCTTTCACATCTGCTGAGCAACCTGCACCATCTTCATAAGTGCTGCCTTTCTCCTCTGATGTCTGCTTTTCTAGACTTTGAACATTGACAGCGATGGTGTCTACCCATGCCTTGGTTCCCTGACCCCAGCCGGAGTGACTCTGAGCTTGGTCCTTAGCGGTTCCCGAAGGGTTAAGCTCCAGCTGTCTTGTACTTAACCATCTCACCCATACCAGCCTGACTAGCAAGTTCATTTTCTTTCCCCTCCACTTCCCTCTCATCCACCCATACACCCCCACATAGCTCACAAATACCCAGTGGGCTTTAGACCACTGAATCAGGATCTGACTTCATTCATACAAATACATGGCAGGAAGAACGATTGAGTTATGGCTCATGGTTCCCATCCATGGTCAGCTGACTTTGTTGTTTCTAGACCACATGTTGCTGGTGTTGCATCATGGTAGAAGGATACAGTGGAGTAAATCCATTCATCTCATGGTAACCAGGAAGCACAGAACATCAAAGGAAGGGCCAGTAAAAGATGCGGTTAGTTAGAAGAGCAAAGCCTGGTCCGTATTGGGTTAACCAAGGTGGGAGGGTCCCCCTGAAATGTGGGTGACACCATTCCATGGCCTGAGGTCCTGGGCTGTTTAGAAAGGAGGAAGTGTGCTGAGCACCAAAATTCTCTGTGCTTCCTGACTGTGGATACAATGTGACCAGAAGCTGTCTCTTCCTGCCACTGTGACCTTCCACAGGATGGTCTACACCCTCAAACTGAGTCAAGGTACACCCCCTTAGGGTGTTTTTGTCAATAATTTTGTCACAGAAGCAACAAGAGAGGTAACTACTACATCCAGTGGTCAACTTTCTTCTGAGAGTTTTCCCCATCTCTAAATGGTGAATTATGAATCACTATTGCATAAAATCATGAATTCATCAATAGATTGATTCCAATTCATTTCTACTCAAGAATTAATACATTTAGGAATTCCTATAAGTCCCATATCATAATACTGCTATACTTGTGGACCAAGAGTCAACGTTTGAGTACGGACACTCCAAACAGAAACCACAACAGGGACCTAAGATAAGACAAACCCTTCCTTCTTAGACACACCCAAGGGCTATCACTGTATCATGCCTGTGCCTCGATTTACCCATTCATGACCTCTGCAGCACATTTACCTTCAGCCCTGTCCCCAGAGCCAGCCTCATGTGTGACTTTTGATCCACATGAATAGGCAGTCTATGAACGTCACTCACCATGGGCTCCTGTGCCATGCATGGCCTGACTGGCTACAATCTTTTATCCATTATAGCTCTGGGCTGGGCCTGAGAGTCAGACAGCAACCCAGATCTGGGAAAGGGAGGATCTCAACCCCAAACTCATAGCTGAAAGGACACGGGCACCTGTCTGCCTGGCCACATCCACACCCATGCCTGTTCTAGTTAGCCAGCTAGTCCTGGAGCCCAGGACCTCTCCACATGGAATTCCTCTCCCCTGTAGGTGTGCCTTCTATCCTTTAGAACAGCATGCTAGACTCGAATTCAGAAAACACTATTTAGACTCCATTCAACACTCTATAAAATTTTAAAATATTTCTATCTACTTTCTACAAATTTTAAATTTTTGATTAAAATCAACATTTACTCTGAGTGTCTTACTGCTCAGTGTGGATGATGAGATTGCTAGTCTCGTGTGTTTGAATTAGGGCTAAATACAGATTTTATAATGTTGAGACAACAAACACGAAGAGAGACAGCTTTTAGACAGCGCTCTCCTTAAATGCAATAATAGAAGACACAAATTTCAGTTTTCTTCTTCCCAGAGGTCAACAAAGTAAACTCAGCTAACAGTAGTTTAATCAAATTATTTTATGTACATCGTTGTCTTTCTTATTAATCACTTATTTTCTTAAAGAAATGTTTTGACCAAGAAGAGCATTTCATTCTGCAGCAAAGGACCCCACATGCTTAAGAAGCTGGCCTATCTATACTCATTCTTACATAATTTAATAAATGTCTAAGCTCCATTTATACATTGTAGGGGCCTATGTGTGTTTTAGGCTGGAATGGGCTAGGGAAATTTATTGGGTCAAATTTAGTTTCTGTGGACTGAGATGGAAAGCTCCTGTAATGCCAAGTTCAACTAGCCATTTTAAAAGATAAAATGGACAAGCCTACAGAAGGCAATGCCTTAACATGAGAGGCTACGTTTGGATGAGGCTCAGAGGGACAAAGGGAAGAGGCAGAAGGGAATGAAGGATGGAGACTGCTTCCACATGTATCCACAGTAATGGCAGGATGGGGCCTCCAAAGAGAGCAGAGATAGCTTCTGAGTCAAGGAAGAAAGAACCAGGGCTCTGGCACTGCCCTGGGAGGAGCTGGTTAGACTAAGGTTGAACCACGAGTTGTGAGCATATGGGAAATGAAGTCTGTCCGTGCAGGGGGACCCAGCCAGAGGGGACGTCTACAGCTCCATACCCCTTGAAGGGCCCAAGAAATGAAATAGGATGGAGAAGTGTCAGCTCAGGGGGGCGGTATATCATGGGGTTGTTGGGAGTATTTAGAACTAAAAGTTAGGAATTCGAGCAAAGAACTGGGCCATAGATTTGAGGAGCTTTAGAAGAAATTGTTACCCCAGATGTCCATATTATATCCTGCTCCTAACTCCGGGGGGGGGCATTGTCCACCTGAACACACCCTTTACCCCACTCACTGCCTCACTGGATGAAGGTCAGAGCTGGCAAACTCAGGAGCATTAAGTCTCGTAGCATCCTCGGCCTTCTGGATAGGGGTGGGTACCCTTGCTCCTTGCTAAAGGAGATGATGGGGTTTTCAAAATCTCATTCTTTTAAATTTGCATCTCCCGAACCAAGAGGCAATCCTCTCCCACAGAGTGAATCAGGCTGGAAATACACAGAGAGCAGGATGTGTGTCATGTGGCCACTCAACGACAGGGCAACCCGCTTAGGGGTTTGAGTCTCAGAGCCTGAGAGACTTTTATAAGACAGAACAAATTTTCCAGCAGGGCTTATCCTTCAGATCAGAGTTTAATGAAACAATCGCTAACACCGGAGGCTTACACAGAAGAACTGGCAGACCCCAGGGAGGCCCTGGCCTGTCTGGGGAAGATATTTACCTAATAAACCATGAATAAATAATAGCGTCTAAGTCAAGAGATGCAGAGGACAAAGGTGGGGGCTGGGTGAGGCTTTAAAAGCTAGTCCATGTCTTGACATGTGTTGCACATCGTTCCTGTAGAAACAGTCACAGGTGCAGACAAAAGCGTACGCGACTGCTCACAGCTCGGAGTATGAGCTGTATTAGGCCATGCTATGTAACAACAGCAACATCCTCAGTTGAGGATGTCAAACAAACATTCATTTCATGCTGCTCTCTTTCTCTCCATCTCTCTCTCTCTCTCTCTCTCTCTCTGTCTCTCTCACTCTCTATTGTGATTACATTTATGTTACTCTGTGTGTGGCATGTGATTTTAACCTCACTTTGGACCTTTCTTCAGAGTTGTGTATGACCAAGCGGGTGGTAACACCGGCAAGCATAGAATGTTTTCTTTTTCTTTTCCTGATAAAAACGTGCTCATCACTGGAGTGGGATGTCAGTGTGAACACGTGACAGATGAGGAAGGCTTGGGTTCTGGCAGGATTTTGACAAAAGGATCCTTTCTGTCAAAAATACTGGTCTTAAACAATACAATAGATAGATGAGGCTAAACGGTATCTTCTGGGGCTTCTGGAATGTTCTCCCAGGAATCCAGTGGAGAACAAGGTGAGGGATTATAGGGAGCTCCTGAAGACCATCCCATCCTCCTTCAAACCACTGCTTGTACATGGCTCTGCTCCTTTCTGATTTCTTGACTCAACTTCACCTCAAAGAAAAATTATCCACAGAACCAGACAGTCATTGCAGTTGCAACGTATGCAGAGTGTGGCTTCTTGCAACTGAGTACCATCACAGTACAAGAAGACAGACAAACGGGCACATTCCCATACCCATCATTAAAAACACATTTTAGGAAAGAGGGTTGGCATAGAAGAGAGAACACGGGCCAGTTGTCTTTGCGAGTCTGGGGCTCCTAGCTTACAATAATGGAAATGTTTTCCAGATTCATCCATTTCTCCACAAACTTCACAATTTTATTTTTCCTTGCAGCTAAACAAAACTCCGTTATGTGTGCTCTTCAGGTTCTCCCTCAGCATTCACTAGGCTGGCTCCGCTCCCTTGTTTGCTGCGACTAGAGCAGCATGCAGGTCAGAACATGGATGAGGTGATATCTTTAGGGTAGGATATCATGTCCATTAAATGTAGGCCCAGAAGTGGAATAGTTGAATGATATGGTTTTGAGATAGGATCTCACATACCTGAGGCCTTCCTTGACCTCATTATATAGGCAAGAATAAACATGAAGTCCTAAACCTCCGGCCTCTACTTCCCAAGTTCTGGGATAATAGTAGTGTGCCTCCACACCTGGTTCTTAAAGTATAGTATCCTCATGGTATTGAATACAGTGCCAGCTACCCCAAAGATGAAGTTGGTGGGTAGGAGATATGGTAGAATTCTCCATCTGTGAGTCCCGCCATTTGCGGGGTGTTTATGGAAGCTGCAGAGGCTCCAAGCTTCCCCCCGAGGAATTGTTGGCATGAGTTTCAGGGAGTCAGGAAGGAAACCCTAGCAAGAGTCAAAGTGCAGTAATTAGAGTCAGAGCTTACAGAACATTGGAGCTGTGAGCAAAGCCAAGTTCACCAAGTTCAAGTGCTGCCCTGCCCCGTCCTCATGGGAAATTACAGTGCAGATGAAACAGTGACCCGCTAGCCACGCTGTCCAGCTGGTCTGAGCAGACAGCAGCTCAGACCACACAGACTCCCAGTCAAACCTGTTTCCTGCTCCATCGTGCCTTGATCTGGAAGGAGGCTTGAGAACCAGAGACATAGGGCAAAGAGCACAGTGTACATCTACGAGCCTGGAACTGTACGCAACTGTGATCATTCACCAGGGCAGCATCTGTCTCTTCCCCAGAGACAATGCCTTACCTTTTCATAATGCCTGACCCAGAACAAGAAGACTGGAGAGTCAGGGGGTGGGGATTAATGGCAGCATTCAAGGGAAGATTCAACATCTCCTAACCAAAATAGAAAGCCATCATTTTAACCTCTCTTTGAAGAGAATATTAGAGACTAAACATAAAGCCACCTGTAACAGCTTTGGATGTCAACATGTCTGGAAGAACCAGCATTTTAAAAAGCCATCTCCATTCTGTCTAGGCCTAACATATATCAAGGTTAGATAAAGTCATGATTGACAAAGGTTTATAGTTATTATGAAAGATGCCAAGTTATATTTAGGTGTTTTTTTTCCAAATCTTACTCTAAGTGCTTGTCACCTTTGAAAATATCATAATTAACACGAGTTAATTTGTGTGCTTAAATATTTTAGTGGCAGGTTATAATTTTAATAGAAAATGAAGTTTGGAAGGAAACCACAGGATTCCATAACTTCTGTGGGAAGGGAGTGTTATGTAGGGGAGGGAATAATGAAAAAGACATGATAGATAAAAGATAGACCATAGGTATATAAATTAAGGATAGATTATTGATCAATATATGAAATAGATGATAGATAGATAGAAAGAAAGAAAGAAAGAAAGAAAGAAAGAAAGAAAGAAAGAAAGAAGGAAGGAAGAAAGTAAAGTTTGGAAGAAACTGGCAGAATTCTATAACACACACATTTATGCACATATACATATATACAGATATATATGCTGGGCTTCAGAGTTGTCCTAACTATGAGGACTTCAAAATTCCACATCACCTCTTCAAGCCTCCATGTGGGTGTTTATGAAACAGGTACATTAAAGCTTACATTATTATCTACTGCCATTTCTAATGCTCTGATAAAATAACCTAGCAAAAACAACTTAGGGGGAAAGGGATTGATTTTAGCTCACAATTATAAGTTATGGTAAATCAGTGTGGGGAAGTCAAGGAATTTATAACTCGAGTTAGCCATATCACACCCATAGTTAAGAGCAGAGAGAAAAGGATGTGTTTGTTTCTGCCCAAATCACGGGATGCAAACCAAAGGAATGCTACCCACAGTGGATTGTGGATAGTCAACAAACACTATTAACACCACCCTCCATAGACATACTCATAGGCCAAGCAGATCTATACAGTCCCTTCAAGGTGAGTCTAAGCTGCATTAAATTGACAAAACCAGCTGTCACACTCAATACTCTAAGGATCATTCAGACATGTTATTCTAAAACCCCTACATGTGTGCTACATACAAAGGGTTCTTTCCATTTTTCTGTCTGCGCTGCCCTTGAAGAGAGAGAAAACACGTGACCATCTGGGATGCAAGCAGAAAGTTCCCAGGGCAGAAGTATCTCTCAATTAGCCTTGAGGGAGAAAACAAGAAAGAAGCCAGGAGAGGAGACCATTGAAACCAAGAGGCAGAGCTCAGGAGTGGCCAGGTCCCCTGAACACAGCCTCTTGCTAAGAACAAACCCCCACTCTCTCATTTCCGTACCAGTGTAGGCAGCCCGTGCTGAGATGTATGGTGCCAATGTGACCCCATGCAGAGGTGTGAGGCTCCAGTCAAACAGAGGATCTGGATCAGAGATTTCACTGTGGGTTCTCAGGTCACCTTGCGCACCTATCCAAGAATGGGCCCCATTGGGTTATCCAGGGAGCTGGTCAACAGAGATTCATCCCTCTGACTTCCTGTTATAGGTTAAGCTTCCATTACTCTTTATAGGTTCTGATTAAAACTGCTAAGAAAGAGCCGAGAAAGATGTTAGACGGCATCTAGACTGAAGAAAGGGTTCAACAGATGACGGCCCTGAAGGCAAAGAGAGTGGTGTTGACTCCAGTGTCTTTGCTTAGCAAAGACCCCCAAGCTTATCCAACTTCAGTCTTTCACTGATGGATTCTTGCAACCCACTAGTGACAACTCAGAGTGAGTACACCCTCTCCCTGCCACACCACCCAAGGCCATATTCCTGTAGCTTTCTTCTTTGTCTTCCCTCTTCTCTTTTTCCTCTTCCTTTCCTCTCTTTTCCCTTTCCCCCTTCCCTTCCTTACCTTCTTTCTTCTCACCATTTTGGTTAGTTTCTACAGGGTCTCTCTATGTTGTGCCTACTGGCCTTGGATTCCCAATCCTCCTGCCTCAATATCCCCAGTACTATAATGGTAATTACAGCTGTGTGCTGCTGGATCCAGCAACTCTGCCTTTCAAGAGCACAGTCAAAGGAGGTGAAGATGGGTTGACATAGAGAAGTCTTCCATGGATGGACTCAAGGGGAAGGAGGACCGAGCAGGCTCTGCACAGAAGGTATTTCAGCAGCAGCAATGAGCGCAGAGCTGATTAATGACTGGGTACAGTTGTAAAGGCCCAAGAACAGACAGACTCGAGAGAGAGAGCGGTGGAGGGTGAGGCGGAGGAGCCACGCGCATCCCAGGTGAGAGGAGTAAATAAATCCCAAGGAAAGAATGAAAATGAGAATTAATCAGAAGTGTGCTGAGCCGTGGCACTGCCAGGCACAATCAGAGGGCTTCTTAATTGCTTGTCAGAGACCGGTGCATCTTGGCAAAGTGTTCCTCAACTAATGCACAGAGAGTTTTTCCCCCCTTAACCCGGCTTCATTTATCATGATTAGAAAACAAGTCAAAATTGATTTCTGTTTATTTTAGGCGTCAAGCCCCCGGGGAGCTTTTCTTCCCAGTAGGTTTGACAATTTTGAGCTTAGTAGGGGAACCCCCTCCAAGCATAAAGAACCACTTCAATGTTGCTTCAAGCAGGTATGTGAAGTTCTTGGGTCTTACAAAATGCACCAATCTCTTGTGCTTTTATAAGTCGCTTCCCATGCATGCACATGAGCCTTGTGGGCCACTCTTTCCTACTTTAAAATGAGCATGTTAAGGGCAATTTGATAGGACGGTGGCTCAAGATTTAGCATCAGACCCGTATTTGGTTTTCTTAGTTCTGTTGTCTCGTAGTCCTCTGACCTTGGGTGTCACTTGCTCCCTAGTCATGCCCCATCTTCTCCCTCTCTCTGTCTCTGTCTCTCTCTCTCTCACACACACACTCAGACAAATACTCTATTCCACAATGATTTTAGAAATCGGGTAACTCATGTCTGAAGGGCTGAAGGGGATTCCTAACTTGGGTCCCCATGTTGCCTGCAAACGAGCTGTGACAAGAACAGAAGGACAATGTCGATGGCATGTCACCCAGTTTTTTTCTTGTTCAGACACTTTTATCCCCCAGACTCTAAGAGATCATGTTTTCTTTCTGGAAATGTAACCACACAAACAACAACAAAAATCAATACACATCTTGGCCAAGCGAAGCAGCCTTTGAGGAGTATTCACCTGAGTGCAGACATGGGAAGCTCCTCTGCACTCTGGGCTTCTGGACCGATCTTAGACCCACATCCTCCACAGGATGGGACTTTGATCCTGGGATTCCATGCTCAGGACTTCACCACGGCTTTCAGATCACACTCATGTCTAGTAACTAACTCCAAACCTGCCTCTACCCTAGGGGTTCTTATCAATGAGGAGAAGACCGATGCTTCCTTATTGTTCCATGCAAAAGTGAGAGTCAGACAGATCTATGACCTGTCCTGGTGCCCACTTCTCCACACTCGCTTCTTGACCTCTCATTACTAATTTCCTCCCTCCTATCACTTCAGGGGAACTGCTCTCTCTCTCTCTCTCTCTCTCTCTTCCCCTTCCTCCCTCCCTCTCTTCCCTCAGCTTTAATCTTTTCCTCTCCATTGACTAATTCCTAGAAGCTTACAAACATGTTCAACGCTTATTTATGCTGGAAATAAGACAAGTTCTCCTCATCTCCCCAACCTTGCCTTCTCAAGGTTGTTCAGCTTTCTGAAGGCATCCACTTCTGCTTGGCTCCTCTGTATCCTGCCGGGGAACATCCCAGGCCTTGGCCAATGAACTCGGTGCCTCATCTGCTTACTGAAAATCTTACAGCAAAGATCATCAATAACCAAATAAAACTCAACTCCAGAGGGAGCCAGGTCTGTGTGGCCTGCCTGCAGTATGTTATTTATTTATTTACATTCTCTAAGTAGCTGATAATGAGCTACGGTTTGGACAAGACACTGTCCCCCCCAATCTCTGTTCTTCATGCCCATCAAATGGAAAACAGGGGCTCTGGGGAAATGGTTCAGACAGCAAACTGCACGCAATTCAAACATGAAGACTTGAGTTTGGATCCCCAGCACCCGTGTAAAAAAACAAAACAAAACAAAACTCAGTATAATAACAGGTGCCTGGAATCCCAGTGCTGGGTACACAGAGACAGGAGAATCTCTGGAGTTTGCAAGCCAGCAGGATAGCAAATTGCTGAACTCTGGGTTCAGTGAGCGACCCTGAAAGCAAGACTAAGAAAGAAACTTGACATTGATCTCTGACCTCTAAACACATATACACATGTGCACATGCACACATACACACATATGTACCCACACAAACAACAACAAAAATTAATACATATCTCGGCCAAGCGAAGCAGGGGTATCCGCGTGAGCACTGCCATGGGAAGCTCCTCTGTGTTCTGGGCTCCTGGACCAATCTTAGACTCACATCCTCCACAGGATGGGACACATGTATACACATACACACATGCACACATATGTACACACATGAACATATATGCACACACATATGTATGCATACAACTATATGTATACACACACACACCACCACCACCACCCACCTGTAAGCACAGCCTCATTTATTCCAGAGCTCTGAAATTAGAGCTTACACTGGATGATAAAAGAGACAGGATGTTCATTATCATCAAACAGACATGAGGCTGAGCTGTAGACAACACAAGGCTTCTGAGAGCTAAGTGCTATTTTATGAGACCTCTCAATTTGGAAGCACAGTGCAGATAAAACACGCCACCAGTGTAAGCCACTGATGTATCGTGTTGTTAAGAACAATGAATTATTAAAACGATAATCTTTTAAACACCAAGAAATTGTCTTCTAGTGCACTCCAGGGGCCATGGGTAAATGCATTACGCCTACAAATTCATGCTACTCTGGCTGTAATTTACCAAATCACCGTGGTGTACACCTGACGTCATAGAATTATCTTTGTCTGGGTTACAGTGGGACCATGGGGACTGAGTGTGGAAGAGGTAAAAGGTCATTCTGCCCTCTGTTTCTATTTACACCTGAGGAGACGGGGCTGAGCCATTTAGATAGCCCTTTCCAAAAGGACTCAAGACCCCAGCCCACCAGTGTGATCTCCCAAGAGTCTTTGTGATAATTTATCTTATTGTCAATTTTTGATAGCATTTTAGAATTGCCATGGCAGTAAAGATCTATAAGGGAGTTTTCTAGATTGTGGTACTTATTGCAGGAAGAACCATGCTAAAATTGGGCAGAACCGTGTCATCGTCTGCGGACCTAGACTGGATCAAAAGAAGAGAGGGAGGCAAGCCGCAGCATTCACCTCTCTCTTCTTAATGTGAATATGATGCGATCACTTGTCTCACATCCCTGATGCCAAGGCTTCCCCAAACTGTGAGCCAAAGTAAACCCTCCCTTCCTTTATCAGGGCCACAAGACCAGCAACTAATCCAGCTTTTGTTTTTGGTCCCTCTATAAGTCCTCATCTTGCGGGGCTTTCTCAGCAAATTTCCCCCTTCTAAGACAACCAACAGTCAAATCCTGAACGAAGTCAACCATTCCCTTCGGTCAGTAAGTCTGACACTAGTTTGAGATGCAAAGCTTCAACTCAGAGTTTGGTCCCCAAGCCTGACACTACCTCAATCAAACTCCAGCCCCAGACACTGGGGTACAACCTCTCTTCACATACACAGTCACCCACGGCACTGCCCCCGCCCCAGCATCTGCAGACAAAGTCCCCGTGGCTGCACAGTTTCTCTCAGGTCCTGCCGTCACAGCTCTGCGTTCTCAGTGTCCCCTGCTCCCACAGCCCTTCTCTCTGTTCAACATATCAGAGCCTAGCAGGAGAATTCTAATACACACCATGTCACACGAATGTTTCAATTATCTAAGAGCATCATTAAAAAGTAAAATCAAACATTTTCGATAATGATGGAATTCATCTTAATAATATATTTCATTTAACTTTGTATAGTCAAAAATCATTATTTTATATAACATAGAAACTATTCATGAGATTTTTTAAAAATGTCCTTTTCTATACTATGTCTTTGAAGCCTGCTGTGTGTTTTATGTCCCCCCCCCCACATCCCAGGATAGTAGCCATACTTAAAGGACACAAGAGCCCCATTTGCTTCTCTGGGTTGGACAGCGCAGACAACTGTTTTACTTGCCCTTTTTGCTGC
The DNA here is from genome assembly GCA_025134845.1 of Neodon shergylaensis. Taxonomy (NCBI): domain Eukaryota; kingdom Metazoa; phylum Chordata; class Mammalia; order Rodentia; family Cricetidae; genus Neodon; species Neodon shergylaensis. The sequence goes on along the minus strand of JABTXL010008991.1, from coordinate 9,978,763 downwards.
TGCGATAAAACACCCTAACCAAATACGGCTTAGGGCAACAGGGTTTCATTAGGCTTACATTTCCAGCTCATCATTTCAGGCAAGTCAGGGTATGAACTCAAGCAGCTAGTCACCTCATAACAGTTGAGAACAAAGAGTAATGACGTAGCCTTGCACGATTGCTAGTGTTTGGTTAGCTAGGTTTCTTTGGTCATACACACTTATTGCGGCCTAGCCATACATGGTGTGGCCCACATTCCAGTGGGGTTCTTCCTACCCCACTGAACAGTCAAGATAGCCCTGCGCAGACACACCCACAGGCCAACCCGATCTGGAGAATTCCTCAGCTAAAACACTTCAGATGAAGTCTAGATGGTGCCAAGTCAACAGCTGAACACTAACCAAGGGAACAGCAAATACCTCAGTGACGGGAAGATCAATTGTTCTTCTGTGGCTCAACACCCAAAAGGTGCAGGACAAACGTGCATCGATCACATAAGCGGTGGTGAAAGAAGGGAGGATGAAGGATGCAAAGTCACAAGGTTCATCTTGGTTACCTGAGCCCGAATCAACTCCAACCTCTCTGCCCCTGGCTACTTCTGAGGACCCGGAACTGTACAGTATTGAGACACTATGTACTGATAATGGGCTGTTAGGGAGTTTGAGGCCAGACACTACATCTGCTTAGCCTCGATGGAGCCTTGCTTTTCTCATCTATGAGATGGAAATGGACAATAGTAGCGCCTAGGGATGCTGTGAAGACTAAGGAAGGCATAGCAGGTAAGCCACCCGGCCCATAATAGGGTAGCTAGCAAAACTAAATGCATTATTTGAAAATCCAAGTAAGAGCCGGGTAGCGATGTAACATGAATAATAGCACATTTACTTATTCACCCACTCACTCATTTCTTCATCATTCATGCACAGAGCTAGCATTTTTTGCCTACCCTTGTGGTGACTGTGAGAATGTTCTAGATCTTTGAGTGTCGACACAGGCCCAGCTACTGTGCCCTGAAATTAATTCTTGCCACATTTTCTTAAATGTCCTGTTCCCCACAGGTCACTCTCAACCAGTGGCTTAGTGAAGCAGGTCCACCCAGGTAGACTCAGAACATTCTGATGGGTGACTGTGTCTCAGGGGCTGACAATAAGGCTGGTGTTGCTGAGAACTGCAGAGGCCTGAAGCCATCCTGCTTCATCTTGTCCCATCCTCCTCCTTTCTTGGGGCCACAACTCTCCCTACTTTTCTGGGCTTCTTCCTCATCCTCTAAGAAATCCCAAGCTATTCAATTCTGTTCTAGGCCCATTTTTGAAAAGGATGCTTCAGCAGGTAAAAAGGCACCTGCTACCAAGCCCAAAAACTTGAGTTTGATCCTCAGAACTCACGTGGATTAAACAGGAAAGAGACTCCTACTTGCTGTCTTCTGACCTTCACACATACAATGCAGTGCAAAGTGTGTGTATGTGTGTGCCCATATACACAACATATAAATAGATTTTTTTAAATAACAAGAGGACTCAGAATGACCCAATTTATAATTCAATTGACACAGTTATTGAAGGGGCTGGAAATGCATCAGAGAACAAATATCAGATCATCAATATCCCCGAAGTCTGCTTCATTTGAAGGAGACATATGAAATGGATAAAAGAATCAGACTGAAAAGCAGGACGCAAATAAAATAAAAGAGAACGGTGCTGTGATAGGTGGATGAGAACATCCAATGCGGTAGCTTGAGGCCTCGGACCTGGGCAACAAGGAAACTATAACCATGCTAAGATCTGGCACAGGAGAAGCATATAAAAATCCCAAGGCAGCAGCACCCTTTTGATAAAGAACAGTCATTGCCTTCTTCCTAGGCTGTGCTTGACATTTTGACACAAGCCAAGTTTAAGCGAGGAAACTTTAGAGTGTCTTTCAGGTAGGAAAGTCCCCAAATAACTCATGAACAGCCTGAATATGCACAGTTAGTTTCATAGTTTGCATTATGCATGAACATCCCAGAGAACGCTCTTAGAAGATGTGTGGCCCGTGTCTAGAGCATCACCATTACACTCGCTCACTCTTCTGTTCTCTCCAGCACTTCAGAGATTGCATGATGCAGACCTGCTTCTCAACTTTGCTGTCTCTCACAGAATGCACAGCACCAACAGCGAGGTAGCCTGTAGCAACTGGACACTGGTGGTCACCAGCTGTAACACAGGGACACTGCGGACGAAGCAAGGAGACCTGCTCACTCCTCTTGTTCAAGATGTTGGAACGAGGAAATCGGGGTGAGCCTGATGATTAGGAGTAACAGTGAGTTCGATTTGGTCCCTTGGATGCTGGGTATAAAGGGCAGAGCTCCAAGCTAGGGAACGGCATGGTTGCATCTGTGTCTCTTTAGCATCCAGAAAAGGTGACTCCAGAGACAGAGAAACAGGACTGCTGTCACTAGGGCTGGGGTTAGACAGCTGTGAGGGGCTTCTCATAGGGGTAGGGATTCCTTTTGGAGTGAAAAGCATGTCTTGAAAGGGGCAGAAGGAATGGTCATAGACTATTCTGAAATCACTAAATATCACCCCATTGTCCATTCTAAAATGGGTAATTTTATATCATATGAATTTCTCCTCCATGGGAAAATGAAGACCAACCATGACTGATACCATCACCACTCAAGAGCCCAAGGGCTCTATTGGATCACCACCCCCCACTCTACCTTCTTTGGTCCCTTCAGTCACCATGGCTACTATTCCTAGCCTAATCTTTCTTGGTTCTTTTCATCCTCACCAAGGTCTCATGTCATTCCCCTCTCTGCTTACGGCATTATTCTAGCAGGTGCAGCCCACACCCTAATTTGATGCCAATATTCCTTAAGCATGACCAAGAGGAGAAGCTTACCATGGCCATGGCACCTAAAGCTTAGCCACTTCCCACCTGCCTCTGCTCCTTCTTGAACTTTCCCTTGGGGATACCATCACTATTGTCACAGGAGCTGTGTTACTACTTTGTGAGCTTACAACTCTCTCACTGAACCCCAGCAGCCTGAGTATCCTGGCTGCTCCCACATACACACTCAGGATGCAGAACAAGGCTTTTGGGGTCAGGAGCTCACTCTTGGGTGATGGGACAGAGGAGTGGAGCCTCTGGGTAAAAGTGTGCGCTACTTCCTTCCACAGTGCCTGAGGTCCAAGGGATAATCAACCAATGTGTGTTAAAGCTTGGACAGCGAGATGAAGGGCTGGCTTCTCTGCAGTGGAGAGAACAATGGATCAGGAAGGTGACTGAACTGGTGCCACTTGGGGCATGGAAGAAAGGACTCGGCATCTTGAGGGAGAAACTGAGGAAGGAAGGTTAGTGTTTTCATGGTTAAGGTCCACAAAGAGGCTGTGCTGGTCCAAGCACATGAGTGGTTTGAGACAGACGGATGCTTATAGGCCAGTTGCAGAAATGTCCAGGAAACTCTCACGTGCTGACTTCATTAAGCTCTTTCCAGCAGGAGAAGGGGCCTGGTCCATCCCTGGCAAGGATGCCCACACCAATCCTAAAATGAAGGACGGTCCTCCTATGTGACAGGTAGCCACCACATCACTTCAAAACACGTGCATCTCTCTTCAAGCAATAACCCTCAGTGGAAACTAGGCTTTGTAATACACTGATCCTATTTATACATTAGCAATAACTAAAGCCCACAGCTCAACTGAGGCCATGTTTCCCACTATGATTACTTGGAATAGGTACTCCTTTCAGAGCCAAAAAAGAAACCCAGCATGTAGTTAATATTTTCTTCCATGACTGAGTCCTTATTAAAATTGCTCTAATCCATTTATGCATTTCTCTTATTTTAAGCTATGTCTGTCAAAACTGCTGCAATTGACACATATGGTCCATATGGTTTCTGAACTACATCAAAAATGGAGGGTTTCCTCCAGATCTTGGACTGTAAAGGGTCTCTTCTCTCTTGCTTGTTTGTTTCCATCTGTGACGAGCAACTGGTATGAGCTGCAGAGATTGCACTAGTCATGCCTAAACTTGCAGGGACTTTGCTGTCTGGACCCTTCTTGCTTCTCTCTCATTCACCGAGAAAACATTTCTGAGACAACTCCCGGGGAAAGCATTCAGAGAGACTACTTGTTCCCAGCTTGCAGATTTCCTCGGCGTTGTCTAGGAGAGCCAAACGCGGAAATCTGTTCAGCAATTACTCTATTAAGCTCGATATCTGTGAAAATTAATTATCATATTTGACACTGGTATAAAATGCCAACATTCTAAATAAAAAGAGCTGAAGGGTTACCAGATTCAAATTCCCAGAACTGCTTGAGTGCTTTTAGTAATTTGGGAAATTCAGTCAACATATTGTTGCACCAAAAAAAAAAAAAAATGTACTGAGTGTTTCAATTAAGGGTTTTCTTTTCTAACTATTTTTAATTCAACGCTAAATGACAGAAAAACTTGCAGTGATTTCCTCGTATATTTCAGGTCCCTTGCCTCAAACTGGTATGTAATAAAATAACCAAACCATAGTTTGTATACTGAGATGACTCCTTCACCTTTCAAATTAGACCATGTAGTGGCATGACTCACGATTCTACCCGGAAAATGTCACTTACCAAGAATACTTTCTCTGTGAGAGCTCTGCGTGGGGCAGAAAGCACACCCCTCAGAGAACCCTTTATGAGGGACCTCTTTGTTCAGGGAACACGGATTGAGTTTTGGAAGCAGGCAAATGTCAGCCAGAACTAATCCTTGTGAATAAGTGGGGTGAGACGACGGTGCGCGGGTGTGTGTGTGTGGGGGGGTGAGCAGACACGCAAGCTATGCGTATGTGAGAAAACATTAATAGTAGCTAGGATGCCTGCTCACACAGTGCTTTCCGTCTGTCTCTGCACTAGGTATCACGTGTGTTGACTGTCGTCCTGAGGACTCTAAAAGAGAAGGATCCATCACCTCCGATGAAAACACTAAAACACAGAGAGGCTGAGTAGCTCGCCCACAACCACAGAGCTCACGAGGGGAGAGCTGAGATTTGTAAGGACGCAGTGGGATGGCACTGTTTGAGATTTTTTTAGCCTCACAATCTTAGCTGGCTGAGCCAACAGCTGCCTGAAAGGGATCAAAACCGTACCGAGCACCAGTGAGTCCCCAAAGCCATATGGTTCTTCATCTGTACAACAGGGAGAAGCAAGAGCTAAGTAACTTCCAAGTCACACCGAAGCTTTGAGATGTGCTTGTGCTTACGGGTACACGCACCCATGCAGGCAGAGAAACATACTCACACTGGCCTGGTGGTTCCAAGTACCCCATCATCAGGCACCCCTGATTGTGCTGATTACTCACAGGTGAGCCCAAAGTATGGCTTGCTCTTTATTTTAGGCTAGAATCACAAGAACAAACATGACTCAGGATGCTATGGTCAGAGTCATTCACAAACACAGCCTAGGCAATGTCTTAGAGCATGGACATTTCCAGGTCCTACCTAAAGAGTCTTTCTCTCTTCTCTCCCCTCTCTCCCCTCTCTTCTCTTCTTTTCTCTTCTCTTCTCTCCCCTCCTCTCCTCTCCCCTCCTCTCCTCTTCTCTTTCCTCTTCTCTCTCTCTCCTCCCCTCTCCCCACTCCTCTCCTCTCTCTTCTTCCTCTCTCTCTCCTCCTCTCCTCTCCCCTCCTCTCCCCCCTCTTTCTCCATCTCTCTCTCTTTCCTCTCCCTGTAATAGAATCTCTTGTTTTGAAACTCAAGTTGGCCTTGAACTTGTGATCCTTCCTCTGTATCCATTACCCTGGTATTTCAGATATGTCCCACTGTGCCTGGTTGGGAGGGAACCTTCTAGTTCCAACAGACAAATTATGCCCAATTGTGTTTGAGTAGCTAGAAGAACAATGGAACAGAGTTCTTGGCATGACATTTTAGGAAACCCAAGCCTTGAGCAGTGGGCCATAGTATTTCCAGCCATTTGACGCCCTGTGATGCTCAATGCAGGGAATCAGAGATAAGGATGCAGAAGTCCTTGAGGCTCAGCCTTACAGAGATACCAAGGCTCTCCAATTAGATTCTATGAACATTTCTAAAACATACCAAATGATGATAAGTTTGGTTTGAGAAATGCTGGCGTCAACAAAACCACCACTTTCTTGGAGGAACATTCTCCATATCCAAGAAATATTCAAGAAAGAGATACAGAACACTCCAAGTAAGTCCAAGCTTGGAATGCATCTCATCCAGAAACTCAAGGAAGCCAAGCTATAAATTACTGCCGCGGGTTTGGGGACCATAGGAAGCAAACCTCAGCATTCAAAGGAGTCAAACAACAGCAACACATGCAATGAGAAGCTGTCTCCTTACAACTCAACATCATAGTGATTCCCTTCTGGGCATCAAATGCTTTCGTACAGATAGAGGTGTGTCTGACCCACAGCTTCACTGAAGAGCAAGTAGGGCAAATGTCCGTGCACCTTACTTTCACTGTTTGTAGGGGTACAACTGCATCTATTGACAGTTCCATGACTGAGACCTGAGGTCCCAAAGAGAGATTAGAAGATAGTTCTTGAGGGACACAGCCTCTGCAAGGGTCAAGGGTACTGAAGAAAGAAGCCTTAGGCCGGGCATGTTAACACAAGTCTATAATCCCAGCATCCTGAGTACAAAGGCTGGAGGATCAGGAATTCGAGATCATCCTCAGGTATGTGGTGAGTTTGAGGCCATGCTGGGCTACATGAGACCTTGTCTCAAAACAAAAGGGGAGGTTGGGTGGGTGTTGTAGAATAGAATATTTCTTTAACTGTGTAAAGATGGATTTCATTTTTGTGTTGTAGAATAATTATTTAACTATGTAAAGAGTCAAGGTCAAACAGCCACACATCTTCACATAGTTAAACATATGCACCATAAACAAAAGCAAGACACCCTTACATAGTTACTAATTACTCTACAACACAAAAATTAAAATACATCTTTACATAGTTAAGAGGGATAGGTGGGGCTGGTAGGCAGAAGGAATAAGGAGGGGAATCTAGGCTCCAGAGAGAACGAGAAAAAAAGGAAGGGAGATGCCAGGGACCAGGCAGCTGCGTAGCCACCAGCCAGGTAGCTGCCAGACAGACAGACATGGAGGAAATAGGAAAATAGGAGGTTCAGAATGAAAGAAAGATAAAAATTGCCAAGACAAAAACATAGATGAAGAGAAACAGGTTAAGATAATTTAAACGGGCTAGTGGGGGCAAGCCTAAATATGGCTGAGCATTCATGATTAATAATACAAATAAGTCTCCCTGTGATAATTTGGGGACTGGTGGTCCAAAAAAGCTTGCTACAAATTGGAGTCTTTAGTTGGCCCTGTAATGTAGGATCTCATAAAGAGACCGGGGCTACAAATGGTGGCCAGTCACCAAACATACACTCTAAAGGCTTTCCACTTTAATAGAGCACAGTCCCATCGCTGACACCCCAGACACTGAGTGGTCCATGGGCTCCTGTCAGGAGCATCTCCCTGGGATGGACTCTCGGGTCATTCATTGCCCTCGCTCTGATCACTCCTAGTCTATGGGCCACAACCCATGAAGCAAATTGAATCGCTGTCTGTCTTTATTACAGCCCGGGCTAATGTGTATCATGTGCCCCTTTACAAAGGTTTCCAAGCTCTTCAAGAGACCATTAGTGGCAAAGCATCTTTGGACACAGAGTCTACGGCGGTTTTCTCCTGGCGTTAAAGGCAATTCGTGAAGCAGCTTCTTTGCTGTATTTTAAAAGGGAGGCTTCTGGGGTGAGAACCACTCAGAGGAGGCTTATATAGAAACCGATCTAACAAGCACAGGTTTAAAGGAAGTACAAAGACAGAAAGTGCACACAAGAAGAGGGACTTAGGTGCCATAAAGGAACTGTGCCCACTATTATTCCATACTGTTTTTCTTCAGTGAACAGAATGAACTTGAAATTTAGGACAAGGGACAGATCATAGTGACACAATGAGATTCTTTACGAGGTGGGAGGCAAGGATCATCAGAGGCACTTAGGGGGTAGCGGGAGACCATCAGTGCTTGGCTACCTGTAGAACCGGCTGATGGGGCCAGTGAGCAAACTTCAGACAAATACAGCCACTACACAGAGGAAGATTCCCAACACTGCACAGAGTCTGTGGCCGACTTCAGAAACCTAAAAAGAGCAAACTCCAAAAAGTGGCCTCATTAAAAATTCAAATGTTTAAGCCCTCCCTGGTAGTACCACTAAGAAAAGGACTAGTCAATGTCCCAACAGGGATTGAACAGCAAATATTTATTATAAGTTGCCAATCTTAAGACATGAGAGCAAATTGTGTCAAAATATATGTCCAAATCCAACCTTGTTGTTGTAAATAAAAACAAGTCAATAAAGTAGCAGGGGCCTCCTGTGTTTTGTCTACTGGGGCGGCGAGTCTTTACAGAGATAATCTTGAGACTGGCAGGCACGCAGGACATTTGGCTGCTGGATCCATTTGCAGATGCAGGAAGAACTGCTTTGCTGGGCACCATAGCAATGCCATTAGGTTTTAGAGTGTGTGCACCCTCTAACTAGCTAGTACCTTTCTGGGAATTTAATCTAAGGAATGTCCATCGCAATGTTATTTAACACAATGGAAATCTGACACATTCTAGATGAATAGCTGTAATAGTTTGGTTGTGAGTGTTTGCACACAGAATATTCCATTTGCCACATAAAATATCTTTCAGCCATTAAAATGCCATTTACAAATTCATTTAAGAAAGGGACTTCAATAACATAAAAATCAATGTATGTATTTATGACCACATTATAATTATAATATCTATATACTGTGTTAAGTATTTCTACAGCTTTTTTCATCAGGTCTTGACAACTCTATTAGGTAAGTAAGAACGCAGTGGTGAGGATAGCTAAGGCTTCCTGAGACCACCCTCTCTCTATTCCAGGTATTTTGCCAAACATCTTATGTGGATTGTATTATTAAATCTTGACAGAATCATATGAGATAGGCATGATTGTTAACTCTTTTCTTGTAAATGCAAAGAGAGAAGCCATGAAAACCCAACCAGGGTCAAGAAGAAAGCAAATGGTTCAGAGATTTGAATGTACACAAACAGTTCACTGATGAGCTGGTGTCCTAACCACTGCAGTCTTAAGTCCTGGCATGAATAGAGAAATAGGGAGAAAAGATGGAGAGGGGAGAGAAGAAGGGAAGGAAGGAAGGGTGTTAGAGGAAGAGAAAAGAGAGGGAAGAAAGGAGACAGGAATGAAGGAAGGAACGAAGGAGGAAGGGAGGAAGGGAGGGAGGGAATAAAGGAGAAAGGAATGGAGGGAGGGAAGGAAGAAGGGAGGACAGGAAGAAAGAAGAGATAGAAATGTATATGGCTGAGTATATCAGATGGAACACTAACTCCTTTTTTATTTTTAACTGATTCTTTTTACTTTGTGCTCTTCCAGGAATAGTAAAAATAGTGATCAAGTATTATGGGCCTTTGTATCCATCTCTTGCAAAATTAACTTTACAACAGGTGGAGCAAGAACTAAATATCCCCTTCTGCAGCAGTGCATAGCCCCAAGACCCAGACAACAGCCATCTTCCACTGCAGCAAGAGCCCCAGTGAATAAATGCCAGCACTCATTCAAGGCCAGAGGTAGCATCCTGACTGCTACCCGGGAATCTGCAGAGGAGCCCAGCAACAAGCAAAGACGTGTGAACAGGATTTTCTCTTGTAAGGAAAGAGCTTTAGACTAAAGCCATATCTGGCTAGGAAACAGTGACTTGGAATTTTTCCCTTTTTTCCACAGCTTTGTCTTCACCTTGTAAGTTGATGACTGAAGGAAAAATAACACGACCACAAGTTTTCAAAGGACTTTCATCCAAAAAAAAATTGAACAAAGTTAAGAAGAAAGGAAGGAAGGAAGGAAGGAAGGAAGGAAGGAAGGAAGGAAGGAAGGAAGGA